>JACCPG010002009.1:0-32459 GCA_016069955.1 Drepana arcuata | reverse complement strand
CGGGAAAACCCGGGATTTTTCGGTCCAGGAAAACCCGGGCTCGATGCCCTACTTGTGCAGCGCGTACTGTTTTCGAATTGACAAAAGAAGTTTTTTCCTGTATGTATGTAATGCTAGTTTATTAATACTAGCAGACCCGGCCACGTGTTGCTGTGGCTAAGGTTTTTGTTATATTACAGTGTAAATAAACACTTATACCAAAATAAATTATCACTCAATCCAGTCAACAGATATCGCGATCTGTTAGAATCGTTTGGAGCTAACAGATAATTGTGACTGTCAAATAGTATGCAATGAAATAATATTGCGGCTATAAATAGAGATGTAAGCTATCCTATCTTTCAAGTTGGGTCAAACTGCACACGGTGCGCAAATTTCATTCAAATCGGTTAAGTAGTTTAGGAGCCCATCGCGAACGAACAACGTGACACGAACGTACGGTATAGACCTGTATTAAGAAGATTTTCATACTGATAGTTGTAAATTAAGAGCCGTGGTGGCCGAGTGGTTCGAGCAGTTGCCTGCGACGCAAAGGTCGCAAGTTCGAATCCCGATTGTACCAATGAGTTTTTCTGAACTTAAGTACAGTGATCAGTCACATCACGGGCTGAACGGTGAAGGAAAACATCGAGAGGAAACCTGCATACGTCTGAGAAGAAATTCAAAGGCGTATGTATAGTCGTGCTGGAGTTACGGCGATGGACTCGCCATCTGTCACGTTGGCACCAAATATACCTCTGGCGGAAAGTGGGTGTGTGGGTATTACCCATACACCTCTGCCTACCCCTTCGGGGACCCTTGTGGGAAGGCGTGAGGATGAGGTGTAACATATTATTTCCGCGCATTGTTCAAGGTCGTCTAAATATTTTTTATTCTACAACTAACTATGTTGCTGTGGCCGTGGATTTACCCGCGTTAAATTAAATCATTGTTGTTACTACAACAGTATTACTATACTGCTCCGCTTTTATGTATTTAGGTAAATAGTATGATAATATATAGGTATTTCAGAAAATATTACTGTTGCCTCCTAGAAGTTGTCAGGTGTTGTGAATACAAACTCAAGAAGAAAGCCTCCTCAAGAAGGTGCAATACAACAAAAACAACTAAAAGATAACAATTCCTGAGCTTCACAATCTGTTTAAAGAGGTCTCACAGCGACTAATCGAGATCTCTCGTGACAGGCTGGAACATATCTCGCTCAGAGAATCAGCATTGCTATCCAGCGTGGCAATGCTGCTAGTCTTCTAGGATACCGATTTGGGACAAATATTTTACCTGTAAGTTAAGTTAAGTGATACAACAGTTTTTTTGTAAATATTGTTAATTGTTGTTGTTGTAAATAAATATTTTACCTAATTAAAGCATTACGAAAGAGGATTCACTGCTAAATATGGATAAAACCATATATAGCAGTGAATCCTCTTTCGTATTAATAATATAAATCCTTTTTATTGAAACATCCTATTTCCTGAAACGCCCTGTATAAACATAAACACACACATAAAAATATCTGTATATGTATATAATATATACACGTAGATTTCTCTAGAGAATAAAGAAACTCACAAATTATCGCATTTATATTTTTGTTGCAAGCGTCCATAACCTACTACAGTCAGGATTCGAACCTGCAATCTTTGAGCAGGCGGGACTGTAACGACTCGAAACACATGGCCACCACGGCTCTTACATGCATCATATATTATAACTAGCTTATGCCCGCGGCTTCGCCCGCGTGGAGCTATGCCGTAAAAGAGCATCATACAAAAGATAATAACTGATTTTTCAGGATAAAAAAAAAGAAAAAAAAAGTTGTCATGTCCTATTCATCTCTCTATTCTATGTCCTTTAAGCCAAATCGGTTCAGCCGTTTGGACGTGAATGAACCGCAAACATCCAAACTTACAAACTGTCACATTTATAATATTAGTGAGAAGTAAGATAAATGATAGATAGAAGAAAGATAGAAATACTTCATTATCATGACTGTCTCAATTATTATCTCGAGACGTCATTAAGATTTTTAACACTTGTTTCACGATGACGTCACTCGACACAAATGTGCATTCGCGCATGATTTGTGCGCATACGTGTATACTTATACTGATACAAGCAGAGCCTCGCGTACTCACCCTCGTTACCTTTGATTACAGTCGAGGTTATTATTTCTGAAATAAACTATATGACATGTATTAGTCCAGCTAATCTATCTCTGTGCCATAATCCATCCAATTCCGTTCAGCTGTTTAGGCGTCATCAAAGAGAAGAGAAAGTTTATGATGTATGTATGTTTGTTTGTTAAACATACATACATCATAAACTTTCTCTTCTCTCATCTATAATATTAGTGGGATTATAAACTTGTACTAACATTGATGTAAAAAAGAAGATAAAACCTCATTGTGTACTAAATACTTATTTACATAGTATACCTAAAATGGAGTCACTTCCGCCGTCTGTTCGCTTTGATCTTATAAACTATTCAACGGATTTCAACGCAGTTTTCAACAAAGAGTAAGGCTTATATGTAGACATACATACTTATATACAACGTACTTTTGTGTGCTTTAATCGCAAAAAGCTCGATAAGCCTTACGAGATAGATCAAATTAATGTACGGAATTGTATATCTTAAAGGGCGATAAAAAAGTCCGCGATGGTATATATTATATCTCTAAAGGGCAGCCCACAGTAGCTATCTTTATCTTTTAAGTACAATTATTAGTTACATGGCTACCGTGCACAACGTATCTCGGGCGGAAAGTGGTTGTGTGGGTACTCCCTTACACCTCTGCCTACCCCTTCGAGGAACCTTGTGAGGTGTGTGGATATATACATTGCACCCGTGCGAAGCCGGGTCGGGTCGCTAGTACATTATAAATGTGGAATATAGGATGGATGGATATTTGAGTACCAAAATTACGTGTATGTAAAATTTCACGATCATTATTTGAGACATGATATCGTAACAAACAAACAACATTGATTTTTGTTAATCATATTGGGTAGGTACTTACTTATAGCCCGTGGTGACCAAGTGGATCTAGTAATCGCCTGCAGCACAAAGATTGCAGGAACTCGCCATCTGTCACATTGGCACCTAAAACATATCTCCGGCGGAAAGTAGGTGTATGAACCCTTGTAGGAAGGCGCGATAGGAGTATATTACTAATGATCTCGTTTTCTCCCAAATTTAACTTCAAAGAAGACAACTCAAAAAATAGTTGTCACTAGAAAGTATAGATAAAGACACAAAGTTAGTATTTTTAATTTGCTCCTTTGATTTTATTCACTTCATATCTGCAATATAACAATGCAATAACATTAATAAATTAATTGTCTCAATTGGACCAACCTTGTAGTTGAGGATAATTACTTGATGAGTACAAATATAAAAAGGCATGTTTATATTTTATGATAATTATGTATTTCAGCAGTTTTAATGGCATCTTGAACAATTTAAATAATAATAATTGAACTGATAGTGTACCTTTGGACACCAGCTGCCCTGACAGACATCATATCACCATCTCCGTCTTGTATATTGTACATGAAAGAGACAACACAATTTCTGACAGAAAAGTCACAATTTAAACATTTAAACTAGAGCAGTCTTCATTCTCAACAAAGTAAAACCAAAATGCCCCAATGTCCAAATGGAAAAAAATAAATATTTTAGCATAAACAATTCCAAATAGCAATTTTTGGTCCCAATTCAGACCTGTATATAAATTATATACAAAAATAACACACTTGGCCCAAAGGTACTGTTTAAATGAGAATCTATATTTTTACAAAGGTTTTGTGGATTGTATAGAGTAACCCTGTCAATTTAGAATTCATAGTAAAGGCAAGTATGGATAACATAGAATTAACAGTATAGAAACAGGTATGTAATCACATATGTTATCAAAGCATAATCATATATCTCAGATAGGAAAGATAATATATACTGTGTACTATTGTATATAACCTGTGGTAACAAAATGTTCTGACATACTGTTAAGAAATTATAATCTATTCACATAACCTTGTATGACTCAGTATCTTTGATCTGCATGCAACAAAGGTTGACCAGAATCCATTTACAATTTGTTCACACCCACAAAGCTTCTTAGACCAAGTCTGCAGCCGGTGTGCATTAATAATGCACTCGAGTTACATATACATATGTTTGTACATACAAATGATAGCCACCTTGAACAGTCAGCCAACTCACACCAGCTTATCACTAATACAAATACATTATCATTAAATCACTGGTTCCAACAAATTACAAAAAAAATAATTATTAAAATACAACATTATGTAACTTTAATAAACATACAAATCTTTCTAAAACAAAAGCAACAAATATCCACTGTTCTTTTCAAAACTATTAAATAGGAATTAAAATAAGAAACTTAGCTCTAATTATCATACAAAGGTTGACATTCAAAATCAGTTTCATACAGACATGCACATACTTACACTGGTGTAACACGTGACATTCACCAAATTAAAGCTTTCGAGTGAGGGTTGCGGAGCTGGGAGTAGGGTTACCTCAGAACTTGAGTTTGGGGTGGAGTTCGTGCGCGCGGCCACCCCAGTCGAGCCGGTACGTGCGCGTGCGCCACGATATCTCCGGGCACAGCAGCGCCGCCGCCAGTACAAAGGGCGCACAGCTCTCACTCCATACCCACGCCACCAGGAACTGCACTTTAGTAAACGGTGGTGCGCCGTTCTGCACCGAGCGCAGCATCAGCCAGTCTGACAGGAACCATGCCAGCACATGTACTAGGAAGAAGGGGAGGGGCTCTGCGCCGAAGAGCTCGCCCGCCGCCCAAGCCGCGCCCGCGCCCAATGGGAGGCACTCGCTCAGCGGCTCCAACATCGTCGTAGTCGGGATCATAGCGATCCGCAGACGCGCCCACCGCGTCAACCGCGCCTGTAGCCCGCCCACTGATTTACAACCAGTATTCTGCAGCGCCGGCAACGACGACACTCGCATACGCCAACCTCTGCTTATCACTGCTTTAGCCATGAAATAGTCTTCGGCTAAGTAGTCGCCGAATGCGGCGAGCCCCCCAGCCTCTTCCAGCGCGCACCGCCGGACCATTGATGACATTCCAACATGACAGTTGATGCCCAGCAGGTCGGCATTGAGGTACATGCGCGCCTGCGCTGTGCCAAAGAAGACCTTTTCATAGGTGGCGGCGAATCCCTCCGCATCGCACGCGAACGGCATCTGGTGCACGATGGCGACGTCGTCGTGCATGTTCTGTGCCATATCTAGCAACGTGTCTTCTCGCATGCGGATGCCCGCGTCGCTCACCAGCACCAGTGGGTATTTAGCTGCCAGGTATGCTGGTTGCATGTTGTTGATCTTCGGATTCACGCCGACACGCTGCCCGCCCACGAACAGCCGTGCATCCACGTGCGGGTATTTGTGGAGCAAGCTGTTCACCAGCATCACCGCTGGGTCGTGTTCGCTTTCCACGCAGAACAATAGCTCGTAGCAAGGATAGTCGAGCGTGAAGAATGTTTCCAAGTTGGAGAATAAGTTCGGATCCACCCCGGTCAGCGGTTTCAGTATGGACACTCCTGGGTACGGTTGCTCAGGCGGCGACCGGTCCACTGCCCGGTGAAGCTTCCACTTGGAGTACGAAAGGGCCATTATGTGCAGTAACCACAGACACACCCAAGCAATAATAAAGAATATAGCGAAACCGTACACTGTATACACCATAGGCATCATAATTGTAAAATTACTATTTTGTTTTTGCGTTCGGCCCGCATAATATCGACTGATTTTTAGTGTCGACAGCCGTGCGCTATGACGCGATCACTACACTGACTGTCTAACAGAATAAAATAGCCACCAAGTTGTAAGGAATGTATGAATCAACATTTTATATCACGTTATCTGTGTCTTCATATCATATCAGTTGTGTCACTATATTTCTATTGTAAAATGACCTAATCAGAATTAGGTACCGAAAACTATTTGCTTTAGCGACTGACTGGTCGTCTACTGGCTAAACTGACATTTCTTTCATTGACTGACATTGTTAAACATCCCCGCTCCCCTCTATTGTACTGCAGGTAAACTACATAACTACAGAACAGATAGCGTTTAACGAAAAAAAAAAAGCCATAAACCTAACTACAAACATGTACTATTGTCTATGGTAAAGTCTATTGGTATTAATAATAATAATAATTTACAGTATTGACCCTCAGAGCTGTGCCTGGATATTCAAACCCTAGTACTATCTATGTACTTAATTAAATTAAGATGCCAATGCAGCCAACACGTTGCCTTTTCCACTTTATGCAACACAGGCAGGATATTAAAACAATTTTTTACATTTTAAGAATGGAATAGCTATAAACAAAATAATGTTCGTTTTGTTTATCGGCTTTGGATCCTGATGTTAAATAAATAAATAAAGTTTTTAAATATGAGCTCTATCTCTCTTCTATTTTAAAAATCGAAAGAAACCAGCATGTGTTTGGAAAATATCTATATTTTTTTCTTCGTAACCTCTGCCTACCCAATTATATCTAGGGGTGAACATGTATGTTTTTATGTCTACCTACCTGGCAAGTGATAAGGCATGACAATAATAAATATTATTAACCAAGGGCTGGCAAAGTTGAATTGAAGGTTACCGACACCAAAGACTACTGACACACTGACTACCAATATAACAATTGTTACTGTCATAATATTTAAGCGTCGTTTTGAATTTGTTTCGCGGGAAAACTATGTCTTGCGTTTGCAATATTGTATTTAGAATTTTCGTTGCTCTTGGGGAAGGTACGGATTAAAAATATGGATGTAATAAAAGTACTGAAAAATGTTAACACTTTAAGCGATTACATAGCATTTACACAGGACGTTACGAATCAATTGAAGAATGTAAAAGTACAATTTAATATGACTACCATTCTTTCTTTGAAGAAAGTACGCTCCCTTGAAATAGAAGTAAGTAAACAACAAGCAGCTTTTTTAATTCATTCATTATAGATTTCTATTTTACTGTGATATCTTCTCACCTTCCCGAAAGTGGCAGACAGAGGTTCTACGTTCATCCAGTTCATACTTATTTTTACAAAGGTACAGTAAATTTGAGATTAAAATAATATAATATATCCTCACGCCTTCCCACAAGTGTCCCCGAAGGGGTAGGCAGAGGTATATAATACCCAATAATATAAGTAGGTAATACCCACACACCCACATTCCCCCAGAGGTATATTAGGGGCCAACGTGACAGATGGCGAGTCCATCTCTGTTACATTTGAGATTATAGTCTGTACAAATGTGATAAATGTTTGATCAATATCAATTTCATATTAACAGTAGAAAGTGAGATAACAGAAACAGTATCTTATGATAGATTTAATCTTGAAAATATTGGTAATGGTAATATAATATTAAATACCTGATGTTCAATAAGTGTTACAAGGAATTTGTTTATTATTAAAAGATTGAGTTTTTTTTCTAGTATTTTAACAAGTCTGAGGTGAATGGGGCAGCATGCCTTCTTTTTGAGATTATGCTGGTCACGCCACCATCCAAGACCTGGGGAGTACTTGGCAAAGAAATGGCTTGCCTTTTGCAGTACTGGTTTGATGCTGTGCGGAAACACTTGATAAGTCATAATATGCACTGGTGGATATTTCTGAAGATGTTGCTGAAATTTGTAAAAGTAGGTTTTAAGAATTTATTGAATGTTTATTGTTAGCCCTGAAAAGTCAACTATCCCTAAAATTGGTAGAGGTTTTATTAGATGTAGCAAATTACACAAATTTGTATGTAAATATATAATACTAGCAGTGCACAGCGGTTTCACCCGCATAAAAATCTATTTACTTTCCAACCAAAATATACCCTTTGTGTTTAACTAGCATCTCTCTATCAGCGTCGATCTATCGTTGTGCAAATTTTCATTCAATTCTATGCAGCAGTTCTGGTGTGATTGAGTAACAAACATTTATACTCACAAACATTCACTTTTATAATATTAGTGTGATTAGTAAGATAATAAAAATAATAATAATAATATATCCTCACGCCTTCCCCCAAGGGTCCCCGAAGGGGTAGGCAGAGGTGTATAGGTAATACCTACACACCCACTTTCCTCCAGAGGTATATTAGGTACCAATGTGACAGATGGCGAGTCCAAACAAATAAACATATCTCAAGTTGATGGATGGATGATGGTCCCCAGATAAGAGAGCTTTAACGGAAAAAAATAAAATGTGATATGGTGTTGCCTCAAGCCTGTGCAGGCTATTTGCATACTTTAGCCAAGTGCATACTCTCTATATGCAAGTTGCTACAGTAAATTTATTGGTCTGCAAGACCCACTGATAATAGACAATAGGGTAGGCAGAGAGAATGGATCCAGTTCATTTTTTTACCACAAGAATCACAAACAAGCCGCTTCCCATCAGGTGGGCCATATCCTATCTGATGGGAAGCCTATTTACCGAAATATCACTTGCCCGTTGCCACTCTGTTTTCGGAAAGTTATACTGTCTTGGCAGCATAGTTGGCCTAATCCCTCCGCTACCAACATAATAGAACAATCCTCCCCCCTCTCCAAGGAGCTCATTGGAAACCTCATTTTGGTTGCATTAATGATAATAACTGTTACCTGGATTGTATATTGTGTCAAAATTTCAGCTCCATCAGTCTAGAATTTGTCGAGCTTATAAAAGTGTAATGAAACAAATATTTTTTTTATATATCCTCACGCCTTCCCATAAGGATCCACGAAGGGGTAGGCAGAGGTGCATAGGTCCACACACCCACTTTCCAGCAGAGGTATATTAGCTGCCAACGTGACAGATGGCGAGTCCATCGCCGTTACTCCAGCACGACTATACATACGCTTTTGAATTGTTTCTCAGCCGTATGCAGGTTTCCTCTCGATGTTTTCCTTCACTGTAAAGCTCGTGGTGTGACTAATCACTGTACTTAAGTTCAAAAAAAATCATTGGTACTGTAGGGATTCTTCTCGGGAAGACTTGCGATCTTCGTGTCGCAGGCAACTACTCGAACCACTCGGGCCTCCACGGCTTTCCAATTTTTTTTTATTTAAATATTTTTGCCTACTTTGCTCTGTCCTCAGACTTTGAGAAGCAAAGACCCCACTATGCCCAACTTACTAGTGGAGTACATAGCAGAAGCCCTCTTAGACCTGGCCTCACACGACCAGCCCGATGGAGCTCAGCGCAGGGAGATCCTGGCCTGCCTGAATGTGTTCTGTGCCGAGGCTGGCAGGGAGATCCGATTGGCTCTTAGGAAAAGATTTGCTGGATATTTGTAAGTGTCATCTGTAACCGTGACCCGCCACAAACCGAACAGGTCTCGCACTGCTTGGCTTAAAGGAGTTTTTTCCGCTTAGGCTATGGAATGAATTTTCCATTCAGGTTATCCACAGAGTACAACATGTAGTTCTTCAAGAAGGAATTTAAAAGGTTCCTGCAAGGTACTCACCGCGCGATGGCTCTGCGGCTCGAGACAAAATCCTTTTCTGTTACCGATAGTGCCATCCACGAAGACGCGCCCCCCCAAATTCTTGTCGAGGGGGTCGCGGGATGTAGGGAGTATGGAGTCTATTAACTGTAGTGTGCGTGTCCACTCATAGGTAATCAGTGTGTATCGACAATACACAAACATTAGTGGAAGGTTGTACACTTACACTATGAACTATAGGGAAGAAAAGTGGGGCGCGTCTTCGTGGATGGCATTAACTATAGTGTTCGCGCTATTCAGTATCTTTTGTATGGCAATGTCATTCACCGCGGGAAACGTTTTTCATAGCTGACTTAAAAGGATTTTGTCCAGACTGGCCATAGGCGGCGGTAACCGTTTACCATCAGGCGGACCGCATGCGTATATGCCACTTTAGTTGCTTAAATATATATATATGTATTGCTCAAGCACGCCATACCAAATGACGGACCCTTTTGGTAAGCGGTTACCCGCGTCTGTGGACATGACTCTTAGGATGTCACTCGCATATTGTCAACCTGAAATCTGAACCTTTAATATTTTTAAGCAAGATTTGGTAACTGTAATGTTAAAAGTGTTTAGATAACTGAATCACTGTAAAGAAGGAGGAATATTGTGAGGTTGTATTCAATAGCGGAAATGTCGCTGGAGGTCGACCAAGGAAAATCTTCCTCAAACAAATTAACAGTCTACCAAACAGGTCGGATGTGTGCGAATCTCATTGGCTGTGGAAATCTTTATTTATGCAAGATGGCCTTGTACGCTACTAACACTGTCGGACTATTAAGATCACCAAGCTTCGGGTAGTACCTGGGTATTGTAAGCGAATATATGCTACGGTAACCGTAAGCGGTTACCGTAGCGATCCGCGGTTACAAATAGTGGTAAGCCACTACTATCGTTTCTTATTACCTACTACATTTGTAACGTAAATAGAGGTATTACCGATAGATTTAATGAAAAATAATTCACGTCATCCCCTGCCCCTCCCAACTATCGCCACTCGCCCATTCAATCAGAGTTTCGAATTTGAAGAAGGTAGTTCACACCCCACCCTCAGACGAAGACCTGATTCTCTCTCCAATAATATGCAACCAATCCTCCTAACGAAACTGTCGATCACGCAGTCTTAAATTTCAAAAATCTTGAACTAGTCTTTAACAAAATATTTTACCTCACTTCATCCCCCTCAGCATAATGCCCCCCTCTCCGGCCTCTAATACACCCTTCCTACCCCACCTTAGAGCTATCAATCACCCTGAGCCTTGCATTTGTAGCAAGTAGTTTACCTTACGCCACCCCCCTCCAATGTCCTGCCCCTCCATCTCCCCCGCCCGCCCTCCAGCGCGAAGCTGTCAGTCCTGCTAGCCTCCGCGGCCGCCCCCTGCCAGCTGGCCATCCTGGAGACATTGCTGCGCTGGCTCCTGCCGCGCCACGAGAAGGCGGTCAGGCTGCAGGCTGCCGCCAAGTGGTTCCCTGCGCAGCTGTACTCCGAGGCCACTGTGAATTTGTTCCTGGATAAGCTTTGGATGGATTTCTTTCAGGTGAACTATAATACTGTACACCACTGTCTGCCTACCCCGTGAGGGACTCGGCGTGATGTGTGTATGAACTATAATAAGTTAAATATACTAGGTGTACTAGCGATGCCCTGTGGTTTCATCCGCGTATAATTTGTTTTATTTCTGTAACAAAACATATTATGCTATGTGATAATCTAACGAAATATCTATCTCTGTGTCAAAATTCATCCAATTCCGTTGTGTCGTTCTGGAGTAATTGTGTAACAAATATGTACATATGTACAAACAAGGACTAGTAGATTTTATTCCCACATAAAAAGATGTTTTAAACGTCTATTGACGGTAACCGCTTACTATTAACCGGGCTACGTACACGGCAGGATGTATGAAATTTAAAAGTTTTCGTTGTTTCAGGATGCAAGGGATTTCCTGAACGTCCATAACAGTGATAAGGAGGTGGTCATTTCAGTTGTCTGCAGGGAGCTGGTCGTTGGACACACCACCATTGTTACCGTAAGTGGTTTACAGTTCGACGAAGCATGTTACAGAATACAAAGTTACATCAGAAATGGTAGAGCTGTTTCGGAGATTAGTCGGAACTTACAGACAGACAGCGAAAAGCATTTTTTATCATTTCCGTATATAGGTACTTTGATATGTATTTTGAAAAAAAAAACTGTTATTTTCGTATTACCAAAAATATATATTTTTCAATATATATTAATACTTTCTATACTTCACGTACTGTTTTTTTTTTATACAACTAGAGTGGCAAACATGCATACGGCTCACCTGATAGAACGGTTACCGCAGCCTATTTACGCTTACAATACTGAAGTATCACTTGCGCGTTGCCACTCTGTGTTCGGAGAGTTATAGTGTACTGGCAGCATAATGGGAAAAATCCTTCTGCTACCAACACAATGTAACAATCCTCCCCCCTCCCCAAGGGGCTCATTACTGGAAACCTTATTCACCGCGTAGGAACACAACACAATAAATTGTGTTATTTGGCTACGGACTTCTGTAAGGTGGAGGTCCTGCCCCAGTCGGGCAGCTCCAAATTCGAACGGGAAACCCGTTATGCCCTACCTCTCTTAAATTACTGTACACATAAAGTGTATTGTTCGTCCATTACGTTGAATAAAATATTTAAGTTTTTATATGTATGCCAAATGTGGGTGTTATTATACCGCTGCCTACATGTGAAGGTAATTTTTATGTACAAAATTTACGCAGGGCTCGGAGCCAAGGGAAGCGTGGCTGGACATCAACGCAGTGGAGAAGTGTGTGTCTGTCCTGTTGGATCCCAAACTCCTGGAGGCTATAGGCGCGACGACCGACTCCTCCTGTGAGGCGCTCATCATCAGCAACGAGGACGCCATTACCGTGCAGATGTTGAGGTGTGTATACAGTTCACTTTCATATCCTCACACGTCCTGCAAGGAACACCGAAAGGGTAGGCAGACGTTATTTTATTATCTATATCTATACTAATCTATACTTCTATACTTCTTACTTAATATTATAAATGTGAAAGTTTGTTCTTTCACGGCCAAACGGCTGAAACGATTAGGTTGAAAGTTGAAATGGGGATAGCTTATACCTAGGATAGGAATAGGACATGGGCTACTTTCCTTTCATGAACTATTACTATCAACTATCATGAAAAATTCAAAGTTCTTATATTATAATGTATGATGCTCTTTCACGGCATAACGGCTGAACCGATTCTAGCAAGAAAATTTCCACAGCTACTTTTTCGAACTCCACGCGGGCAAAGCCGCGGGCATAAGCTAGTAATATTACAAAGAGGAAAGGTGTGTATCTAAGTATGTTTGTAACGAGTTGGCTCAAAAACGACTGGACAGATTTGAACAATTCTCTCACCATTGGAAAGCTACATTTACCCTGAGTGACAGACTATATTTTCTTTTATAAGCCGGGACGGACCGCTAGTTAGTCATGTTTGATTAGTATCACACCTTTTCGCTAGATATATCTTTAGGTAAGAGTACTCGATATATATAATTTGTCTAATTTGTGAATGCGAGAACATTGTAGGCTTTGTAGATTCTTAGATCTTGCTAATATTGTTATAATTATCTTGTTTTATGTATGTTTTGTATAGTAAGCAACGACCTATTGTCGGGCCTACGTTGTTCCCCCATACTTGGGTACTATTGCTGTAACGAAAAATATTGTTATTGTATATGCCTAATGAAAAGAGTAACCATGGAGTTTCTTGTCGGTTCTTCTCCATGGAAGCGACCAACCCGAACCGTGCTTCTGTTTCGACGTTTTATAAGTGCCCACCTGGGCCTATGTGAAATAAAAAGATTTTGATTTTGATACCGGCGAGCATGAGACTGATGAATGTGGACGAAGCGAAAGAGGTATGTAAGCCTAGAGAGAACTGGAGCTCTACTCTCTCTGTCTACCAATTGAGGGACTCTGCGTGATGATATGTAGGTACATATGTGTATTTAAGTGCCAACGTGGCAAATGGCATCTTCATAGTGCCGTTTCTAAAGCATGAGTATACGTTTTTGAATTTCCTTTGAAGGTTTCCTCTTGATGTTCTCTTCACCGCAAAGCCTGTGGTGTGAATAATTATAATAATAATCACCACTCTGTATAGATAATGCAGGTATATATTCACTTCTAGGGATCCAGAGTTGAAGATAACGTTAAAGACGTCACACCCGCCCCACCTGACGTCATCAATCTCTATCGCCGGCTCCGACAGTTGTGACGTCAGCATCACCGTCAGCTCCCGAAGCGATCTGGCGAGGGTTGACAAGGCACTGAGATGTGTCTTCGCCGATAAATATCACGTAAGTTCATATCATAAAGTGTAAATAATATGTTGTATTTGTATGTCGAGATTCGAATAGCAAATGGCGTGAACGAGAGTGTGATCTTTTACTTACTTAGTCTGTAGAGATTAAACTATATACTTATATAGACAGATACTCGTATTCATCACACAAATATCTGCCCTCAGCGGGAATCGAACCCGCGACCATAAGTTTCGCAGTCAGGAGCTCTAACCACTAGACCAGGCGGCCGTCTGATGAATGTGGACGAAGCGAAAGAGGCATGCCTACCCCGTGAGGGACTCGGCTTGATGATTTGTATGTACCTACATACATTTTAACTATGTATGTACATATTCGTATATATGTTGTGGCCGTTGCTTCTTATTTTCAATAAGTACATTTTCAACAGATTTTTTTGTTATATATTTCAGCTACTTCTAAACTTGAATAAGGAACCGACTTTATCGCCGGAGTGTACTAATCAATTGAATGACTGTGTGAGTATGTTAATTAACAATTATTAGTTGAGCCGTATATACGCGTAAAATTATTTTTCATTGGTGGGGTTTTTCTGTTATAAAACTTATCCTTATATTTTTTTTATTTATACTTTATATCCTCACGCCTTCCCACAAGGGTTCCCGATGGGGTAGGCAGAAGTGTATAGGTAATACCCACACATCCACTTTACGCCAGAGGTATATTAGGTGCAACCGTGACAGATGGCGAGTCCATCGCCGTTACTCAAGCACGACTATACATACGCCTTTGAATTTCTTCTCAGACGTGTACAGGTTTCCTCTCGATGTTTTCCTTCACCGTAAAGCTCGTGGTGTGACTAATCACTGTACTTAAGTTCAGAAAAACTCATTGGTACAGTCGGGATTTGAATTTGCGACCTTTGCGTCGCAGGCAACTGCTCGAACCACTCGGCCACAAAATTTCACCCTACTCGGTTCAACCGTTACCAAACATCCCCGTTCAGCCGTTCGCGCTATTGGGAAACAAACATTCATCTATCGTCACTAGCTTTCGCAATTATAATAATCGTAGATATATTTTTTAAAGTAGTGCAATAGCGATTGTAGCGTAGAGATCTATAGATCATAATGACATGTGTTCCACTTATATAAATACATACATTACAATTCTGTAAGTGTAGAGGGTTCTGGCGCTCTACTCTCTGCCTACTCGGCGTGATGATATGTACGTAATTTTATATTTAGTGACTTTTTGTAGGACCATTCAATAATTGCCGTAAATATTTGTAAGTAAAGTTATTTGGGTACTAATTACACAATTGGTCACTTACCTTTAATTGATGTTATTCTGCTACTTGTATTATCACTAACATGAAACGATGTTTTTTATATTATTAACTAGTAACTGACTAGGCAGTATGATCCGTGACCTTGACGCGTTCTTTACATAACTAACAAAAAAATTGTGTCAAATTAAAACAAAATGCGGGTAGTTGTATTTTCTCAATAAGTCAATGTCAAAAATATAACGACAGGAGCTGGATACAAGATTCTCGCATCCGGTGGAGGTACAGCGCCGTAAGCATTCAGGTACATATAAAAACATATATATCTCGCTGACATAGGGCCTTACTGTGACGTGCAATTGCAGTCATTATAGACTAGCTGTGCACCTCGGTTGCACCTTAATAAAATGTATTTTTATTGTTATGTAATTTAGTAAAAATAATATGTAGTTAGTAAGTTAGTAGAACTGGACCATGACTGGTGTCGCGACGTTAAATATTATTATAAACGATATGGAAATTGCTTTTGTAGAATAATATTGCATTGTTCGTTCTGTTTGTAATGTAAATATTTGACATACGCCTTCCCACAAGGATCCTCGAAGGGGTACTAGAGGACCCACTCCATTTTCCACTCAAATGTATGCAGGTTTCCTCTCGATGTCTTCCTTCACCGTTAAGCTCGTGGTGTGACTAATCACTGTACAGTTCAGAAAATCTCATTGGTACATTCAGGATTCGAACTTGCAATCTTTCTGTTACAGGCAACTCCAACCTCTCTGCCATCAGGGCTACATAGCACACACAAAATTTGATATAATGTCTGCCTGTCTGTTTGTTTGTTAGAGACAATTATTTCTTTGTATACAATACTTGCTAATTAAACTAATGTGTAAATCCCGAAATCACATTAAAATAACCAAATTTGTTATTCTGGAAATAAGGTATTGAACCACAATCGTGATCATCAACTTATGACCTTTTCGCGAATTTCCTCTTTGTATTTGTTGATCGTATAACATCTCGAAAAATAAGATATTATATAATAATATTATTATTATTATTGTTCTAGAACAAATAATAATACACATCTAGATGTGTTGTTAGTTTTCAGGAATAGAACTAATCCTAGGTCAATCCAGCTGATAAGATACTCTCATTGGAAAAATTCAACCAATTCCATTCAGTCCTTCTAGATTATAGATGATAGTTTATTTGTTTAGTATATTTTATATAAAACGGTCATCTATAATCTAGAAGGACTGAATGGAATTGGATGATTTTTTCCAATTATAAATGAAATATACTATACTAATATAATAAATTTAATTTTTTTTAAATACATAAATTTAAATTTAAGGTTAGAATAAGTTAGTAACTAAATTGTTTCCCCATTTTATAATACCTGCCCCTCCCTGGAGTAGCCTTGCTGCTCGTGTCTATTGTATACCCTAATATCCATGTTTAGAAATAAGTGCATTAGCAGTAAAAGAATTGAATTGAATCTAGACTAATATTATAAAGCTGTAGACTCAATAATTTTATAAACTACTAATCCGGTTTGAAAAAATATTTTTGCAGTAGATAGGCCGTTTATTGAGAAAGGCTATATACCATCATGCTAGCCAAGCGAGGGGCGCACTCACATTTATTGCGAATAAAACCGCGGGCCACACTTTCTTGTATACATATATAAATGTAATAATTGAAAGCTATTGTGAAACTTTGAAAAGTTATAAGTCGAATTTGTGTCAAATATCGTAATAAAAAAATATCTATGTGGAAACAATTAACTATACACATTATTTTAGGCTACATAGTGAGAAACAGAAACCCAGTGGGTTGGAACTCCCCATCTACTGCTTCTACGTCCTCCCTAGCACAGGTACGTGCTACTTAATATAATAAGTTTTGAATTAAGAGATCTTTCATGATTAAAATCTAACTGGCGGTGAAAACTCTACCAAAATCCTTTCAGCTTTTTTGTTCATTCCGCCATACGACTTGGTTTGAAATACATAGTGGATTTTATCACACAAACTATTAAACATCCCAGAGTCAGCTGTTAAGCTGCAAAGCCTATGACTTCTTCGACATTGTCCGCCCTCCAAATATATGGACCCCCAATTCGACTAGTTTCCCAGTTTGAATGAATATCGTAATAGCAGAGATAAGATAAATAGTTGAAAAAAGGCACAAATGGAATTAATACTCACTCCCACTCCGATATATCCTCACGCCTTCTCACAAAGGTCCCCGAAGTGGTAGGCAGAGGTGTATAGGTAATACCCACACACCCACTTTCCGCCAGAGGTATATTAGGTGCCAACGTGACAGATGGCGACTCCATCGCCGTTACTCAAGCACGACTATACATACGCCTTTGAATTTCTTCTCAGACGTATGCAGGTTTCCTCTCGGTGTTTTCCTTCACCGTAAAGTTCGTGGTGTGACTAATCACTGTACTTAAGTTCAGAAAAACTCATTGGTACAGTCGGGATTCGAACTTGCGACCTTTGCGTCGCAGACAACTGCTCGAACCACTCGGCCACCACGGCTCTAGTAATAAGCTAAGTATAGGTAAGCATTGACAAATGCATTATGTATATATCTTACCTTCTTTCAGCTACATGATAAGTTGGAGTCCTTACCACACTTCAGATACGATAAAGAGCCAGTGAGCGTGTGCGCCAGACCAGCACTGTCTAGCGTCACAGAAGTGACAGAGACAGACGACAAGCAAAGCCTTAACACTACGCTCAAGTACAGATCATATGGTGTTTGCCACAAGAACCTCAAAACCTACGAGAGAAATAAGCAGAGTGACGGTGAAGTTACTCAAAGAGGGCGTAAAAAGATCTCCGGAAGACATTTGTCACCCGTGGTTAATGACAATGCGCCTAGTTGTCTCCTAGTAGCCACCATTGGATCGGCTGATGAGTCAGTCATAAATGATACCTTAGAGCGAATTTCTAAAAGTAAAGAGTATAGCACTGATAACATTGTAGATTTACTCGTAAAAGAAGCCCTATGTCATAAACAGCCTGGAAACAAAGACAAACTTCTAGACAGTGGCTTTAATACAGGAGATAAGAGAACCCAGGACGTAGAATGTAATCTTGATGAGATTGAAAATACTCCCGGTGCAGACAATCTTGTTTACAAAAGGATCCAGATGCAATATGATGTCAATATATCGCCGTCGGACGAGTCAAATACAGAAGTCATAAATGACACTCCATTAAATTATGTCAGTGTTAGGAAAAAGAATCGTAAGGTCGTTTCTAATGATGTAGACCCGGCAGAAAAGACTTCTTTCGACATTGAAGCTGTAGAAGAATTCTTTTCCCATCACTTTTCCGAAAATAAAGCGGGAGAAATTGTAATAAGTCCAACTTTAGCCAAGAAAATTAATGAAACTAGCTCTGAAGCAAGTGAAGATTTCGAATATCAATATCTCATTATGAACGAGAAGGATACGAACCAAACCAATGGCTTTGAGATGAACGAAATCGACATTATTGAATGCCTTAACGATATGGTGGATAAGGTGTGTCAAAATTTCGACAAATGCACTGGATATTTGAATCTAGATAATAATGATACTACTGCGGATAAACACACAATAAACCAAGATTTGCCTTTGCAAGTGGTCACCAATACGTATGAAGAAAAGTCGAAGATTGAACTCAAAAACAATTGTAAAAGTATTAAGCTAAAATATACAACTGGTAGGAAGTCACCAAAGCGAAACATTAAAAAGAGAAAGAATAAGAAAACCACAAAAGCCACTGCAAAAATGTCTACCATAATTGAAGATGTTAATGATAATGAATTTGCAGAACCATTTACAACTGATAAGGAAATTGTTGCAAAAAATATAAATTGTGATGAAGTAGGTAATAACAGTGCTATAGTTGCTGAAATCACCGCACAAACATTAGAAACACCTGAAGCAAGCAAATTAAATGGCAAAGATACTAGAGATAAACAAACGCCCATACTGAAAAGAAAACGCAAATTGTATTCGCCTAAAGACGATAATGTTGACACTGACAGAAACATGATACGTATTTCTGAAACAGAGGACGACGACATAGCTCTCTCCGAATTCAAATCTTCTAAAAACAAGACTCAATCTAGAGCTTCATGCTACAAAGATATAGAGAAAGAGCGAAAGCGCATAAGACGGCCACGTAACAGAAAATCCAGTAGGAATGCTGAACCGCCTTCACCGAGGGCAACAAAAATGAATGCACTATTCGATCAATTGAAACAAACTGTCGAAAGCAATGAGAAGATAACTCTAGCCGATAAAAAGGCAGATGTAGCTGTTTACAACTTTTCCAGTGACAGCGAAGATGATTTTATAAAAAAGAAGATTGAAGTCCAGAAACGTAATAGCACAACTACTGTTGGCAGTTTCGAGTCTACAATGACTACGAGGTATAGAAAAGGCAGGAATGTGAATTACACAGAGCATACATCGTCCAATGAAAAAGTTAAGAAGAAGACACCAGCGAAACGTAAAAGGGCAAAACGTCAGGGCAATACCAAACCTAAAGCTACTCAAGATGTACACATTGATCTGGTAGACGAAAGAATGAGAGATAACCAACCAGTTGATTTAAATACATCATTCTTGGTTAATAAGGAGAAAAATGCTTCAAAAGAACCGAAACTGCAATTAGATAAGGCTCCAGAACCAGAAACAATTACCGAAGAAAATGGACAAGAACAGAAGAAGAAACCTGTTACGAAAAATAAGAATACACATACAAAGGCGCGTGCGGCAAAAGCAGCCGCGCTAGTAATGATTGATGATAACGATAATGATAGTACTGGTAGTCCTTTGCCGGGACTAGTTGTAGAGTCAGCATTTGTCCACAATGATGATACATCATCTGTACTAGGAAATATGCTGAATAAATTCAAAAAGATTTACGAGGAGGGGCCTGATACCGTTAATGAAACGAATACAACTCAAAACCTGCTCTCAGATATGGACAGGAACAATTTAAACATTACAAATCACTCCAATATCGATCTAGTAGCAGAAAATGATGTTTGTCACGATTCCGTGCGAACCAGAAATATAAATAATACAAAGAACAAGAGAAATAGGAAAGTTACAAAGAGACGTAATTCTAAATCCGTCACTTCTGATATTTTCGTAGCTAACGACGCCTCGATTTCTATAGTAGGTGTGTCGAATACTGATGAGATAAAATCCATACCCTCCGAAGGTATAACGGGTCATGGTGTCATGGACGAAGTACCTCCAGACCCGAAATCCATTAATGAAACCTTTCGACCACGTAGCTTGGAATTGGAAGATCTAGACCAATCTATGAAGGATTATTTTACTAAGCTTACGAAAGAGATTAATACCATCGATGAAAAAACAGATAAATCAGATAATTCTACGCCCAAGAGAGTTAGTGCTGATTATAATTACAATCAGGAGAGATCACCTGTTGTGTCCGTCACTAGACTGTCGTATGATGATATAAGCAAGTGGTTACCTTCTCGAAGAACTTCTGATAACTCTTTCGTGGATTCAAATACTGCTAAGAGTCCAAATAGTGAGAAAACAGTCAAACAACAAACGAAACAGATGGACAAACAAAATAATGATAAGGAATTCGATAGAATAGTATCGGATAGGAATAAAAATTGTGTCTCGTATAGAAGAAATACTAAAGGGTCTGAATCTAACGAAAGCGACAATAATGAAATTGTAGAAACAGTGTCTGTTTACGAACTTAATACCGATAAGTCTAAATCTAGAATACCGGCTTGTGTCATGTCACGTGATTCTCACGATATCATAAACAAAAAAATAGTAAAATCCAATGAAAAATCGAATAAAGAGTCAGTTAACAATGAGAATCTTCGCGATCTCTTTTGTTCTCTCTTTAAGAATAATGAAGATCTGGAATATGTTCACAATAAGCGAAGTGTCAAGAACGCGAAAAGCGGCGCAAAAGGCGATGCTTATTCCGATCGTAACGATTCTGATACCGATGAGAAAAACAAAAATACGTCAAAATTAAACCTTAATGCAAGAGCAACTGCTAACGTAAATATTGAGAAATCTAATCGTAAATCCATGATCTCTCCTATCAAATTGTTTGAAGAATTTCAACCAATAAGCGATAATAAATCTCAGTCGTCTGATGAAGAATATGTGAAGAATATCAGAAGTATATTCTCAAAAAGGTCACGTGCTAGGTCGACGAGAAAAAGTACGTCTCAACAATCAAATTTAGATGCTAATGGATCAAGTTTAGAGTCGAGATTAAGCTCCTCTACAAAAATAGATTCCGTGAAAGCTGCTGTTAAGAGGAAGTCGTCTCCAATTCTGGCAAGGAGTAAGAAGACGAAGGTAGATGTCCATCGTGATGTGGTCGTGACACCGGAAAGTGGACCTAGTGTCTGTAGCGTTAACGACTGGTTTGCAAGAAACGAGCCAGCGGCCCAAGGTATGTATACTTATATTATTAAGGTAAAGAGTATGCTAATTTCTTTGTTTAGTTGAACGCGATAATCCGATTTTAAAAACTCCAATATAGCATGTTAATTGAGGAAGGCTATTTATAAAATGTCCTTCTGCATTTATATCCTTTACAAACTTCATCAAAATTGGTTTAGGAGGCTTATTCTGATGAAATGGCAGACAGAAATACTTTGCATTTGTAATATGATAGCTGTGCCTGGATTTTGCAGATAACTAATTTACTACTGTGCGATCACGTCTCCCGTGTTCTTATATGAAAGTATATATATATAATTATACCGTTCCAGCCGAGCGCTTTGACGCATCATTTACCGACAGCATACAAAATGTTATGGAGAAATTGGATACTACTCTTGTGGAAATTCACCAGACCACCAGTAAACGGTGAGCTCATATAATATTCTACATTTATACATAATATTATTAAACTGACAATAGGTTTCTCTGGGAGTCCCAAGGTGGATTTAGACCAGGAAGACGATGTATGGATCAAATTTTCAAGCTTCGCGGAATCGTGGAAGAGTTTTTGGATATCAACTAGAGTTTTTTGCGCTTTCGTCGACTTAGAGAAGGCATTTGATAGAGTAGTAGAAATTTAAATGCGTATGTGTAGCCGTGCTATGGACTCGCCATCTGTCACGTTCGCACCTAAATATATCTCCGGCGATAAAATACTACTGTAAGCTATATACACCTCTGCCTACCCGTGACCCCTTGTGTTGTCACAGGCTCGTTTGCATGTTTGTGGACGCTCAGAAAAAACTAACCCAGTTGAAGGACGACCGGCGGGCGATGTACAAGCACGTCGCTCAGGATATGTTCGCCGCATTGCTCCAAATTATGGACAACAAGTTTGATGATTTAGATAAGAGGTACATACATACATACTTTACCTATGCGCTAATATTCTTAAATAATAAAGTAAAACATCGAGAGGAAACCTGGATGCGTTATGGAAGACATTCAATGACGTATAGTCGTGCTAAGTCGACGGCGATGGAGTCTCCTTCACAAGGTAAACAGGCAGAGTAGAGCGCCAGTTCTCCCTAGGCATAACCCCTTTGCTTCATCCACATTCGTACCTACATGCATACATACATGCTCGCCGGTTTCGACTACCCACCCGAGGTTAGTCGAAACCGTAGGTAGTTGTTCTTTGAGTGTTCGATCGATTTGATTTAGGTAGTTGAATCATAGTGTTGTGAATCTTCTTTCAGGCATTTTAACCTTCTTTTCTGTCAATTCTTCAGTCACCTTTCTTATACAAATTTATTTATCTATACAATTGCCCGTTTTTTTAATTTGTGCGCCAGTTTTGCGTTGTTAATGTAGAGTACATGTACCTGTATAATTATTAGCTAGGCCCCTTTTTTACACCCGCGTAAAATTTTATTACAGCGATAGTTTTCTTCTGTAATAATACATAGCCACGTGTTCCCATGTATCCAGGTAGTAATCTCTCTCTCTATTATCTTTATGACAAACTTCGTCATTTCCATTTTGTAGTTATTTATTTATAATATTGCTAGCTTATGCCCGCGGCTTCGCCCGCGTGGAGTTCGAAAAAGTAGCTTTGGAAATTATCCTGCTAGATTCGGTTCAGCCGATATGCCGTGAAAGAGCATCATACATTGTAATATAATTATTTTTTTCTGGTAATGTGTCCCAATGTATAATGGTTGCCAGATCACAGAAAATGGACAACGAATTTATGGATAACATCAAGAAGCAAGCTGCGGACGTTATCAAAGAGGACTGCAAGCAGAAACGCGCCATGGTATTGCTACTCAAGGAAGACGTGCAAGCTGTTATCGACCATATGAATAGAGACAGAAGGCCGGATTTCTCTTGAATTTTTCTATCGGTCGTGTAATTTATTTATAATGTTAGGTTTAAGTGCATTCGTTAATTTAAACGGAACATATTAAGAATTGCAGTGTCAGTATATAGTAGTTACAACTCTGGTCAATTTGTGTAACAATTATATAAAAATACATATCAATCAGTCTCCCACGGGGTAGGCAGAGAGATGAGTGTCCATTTTAGATTTACGGATCTTTTCCATGGTTTGAAACCATTTCTTCTTTAATAGCTCAAAGTAACACTGTACGCGACTGTACATCATTAGTCACGTCACTGTACAACAACCATCTGTTACGTAGGTACCTAAATATATCTCAAAAAGATGTTGTTACACCTCCGCCTACCCCTTTGGGGACCCGTGTGGCTTGAAGATATATTGAACAAAAAGTTATAATTTTTTTTATTATTCTGTTAAACTGTCGAGTTTGTTTTTAATTTTATGTTTATGCTATTATTTGTCATTGCATACTATACTAAATGTATAGCATAGTATATTAAAAGGACGTGTCCACACTGTGCGCAAATATTTTTGCTTTTTTTTAAACATAAATTGTATAGATAGGCGAGTGTGCAGTGTGGACATGCCACTATTAACGGAAATATTGATTACTCAAATAAATTGTTTTATGATTTTTATTTCATTTTTAACAAATATTTTAACTGGTCTCCTCAAACGGCTTTACAGATTATTGATCTCGGTAAATCCGAAAGATGGCGTTGTTGTAGAGTAGCCTTTTTGCCGCTTTATACTGTTCGTACATACTTAACATCACATCATGTTCTCCACGGGATTGGCTGCAAGATCGCCAGTCAATCTATATAATACATATATAATCTTTTATGGTCTCATATTTCCAATTGTTCGAAGCAACATAAAACACGTGTTATATATTACACAATAGTTATAATTATCACTCAAAAGACTTGTATCACAAATGTTTTAAATTTAGTTTAAATTAACTTATGTAAAACTACACCTAAATAACAAAACGCAGTGTCATTGATCACTTTATCATTGTCCACTCGAGTACGAGCATTTATTGGTATTTCCCTTTTATCCACGTTGAAAAAGATCCCTTATTTTTACATAATTTCACTTAGTCCTTTCGGGGTAGACATAGATTATAGAACCACATAAAACATTGATTTAATGTTTATTGCAAAATAATATGAAAACTTGGGCAAAGTAGAGAGAGTACTACAGTTCGTTGTAACGTTCTATAATCTATGCCTACGAAGGGAAGATATGTCAAGGCACTTTCACTAGCGGATATACGGGATTAATCCAAACAGACACTTGTTTCTTGGGAATAAAGTCCGTTTTAGTCAGACTCGGACTAGGAATCGTCTTGTGAGGTCGCCACTTGCGCGAGGTATACCTGCTGTTGGGGCTGGTGCTGGCCTTGTGAGGTCACCTGGAAATAAAAAAAAATGAAGCATTCGTCTTTGATTATACATAATATATCCTCACGCCTTCCCACAAGGGTCCCCGAAGGGGTAGGCAGAGGTGTATAGGTAATACCCACACACCCACTTTCCGCCAGAGGTATATAAGGTGCCAACGTGACAGATGGCGAGTCCATCGCCGTTACTCAAGCACGACTACACATACACTTTTGAATTTCTTCTCAGACGTATGCCGGTTTCCTCTCGATGTTTTCCTTCACCGTAAAGCTCGTGGTGTGACTAATCACTGAACTTAAGTTCAGAAAAACTGGTAGTCGGGATTCGAACTTGCGATCTTTGTGCCGCAGGCAACTGCTCGAACCACTCGGCCACCACGGCTCATAATAATAACCTTTGATAATAAGTAATATTTGTCCAAAAGCCGACTTTGGACCCACCATCTTAGAAATGAAAGTTTGTCGAGCTCGAACCTTGGTGTCATGAAAGTACATACATACATATAATCACGTCATGAAAGTAAATATAAGTATATCCTATTTATATTATAAATGCAAAAGTTTGTGAGGAAATCTGTTCCTGTTTTATGCAAAAACTACTTAACTTTGGCTGGATAATAAGCTAATTAACACATTGATTATTAAAGAGGTGTTTTATTCCAGAAATATAATCTTCCAATGAAATAAAATCTAATGTAATCTGTGCAATGTCACCTGTATGATCTGTGGTGTCTGCTGGGGTTGGGTTTGGATTATGATTGGCTGGTTCGGGTTGTTCTGCACTTGTAGCCTGATCATGTTCAGCTGGGCTTGTGTCAATTGGATCTGAAACATTATAGTTACTATATTTTATGCAGTATAACCGTATGCCGTATAACTGCAACAGTTATACAGCCAGTAAGCAAGTATGAAGAGACTGACGAATCTGGATGAAGCGAAATATTCGTTAGATTGAACGGGCGTCTCCTGTCCCTGTGTACCCAATGATTGCATATAAAGTAAAAAGTATAATCAAGGGTCCCCGAAGGGGTAGGCAGAGGTGTATAGGTAATACCCACACACCCACTTTCCGCCAGAGGTATATTAGGTGCCAACGTGACAGATGGCGAGACCACCGCCGTTACTCAATTATTCAATAAAGTAATATATATTAAATATAAAATTTAAGATTGAAACTTTAACCTCCGACTGTGCCGATGAGTATTTTCTAAACTTAGGTACCGCTACGCTTTACGGTGAAAGAAAACATAAAGAATACGTTTTAGAAGAAATGAAATGACGTAAATATATAATAGCCATGTTTGAGAAATAGCTTCGCCGTCTGTCACGTTGGCATCTTAATATATCTGGCATGAAAGGATTGCCGTAACACGTCCGGCTATCATTCCTACCCTTATGGGAGGTGGCACTTACGGGCAATTGTTGCAGCTCTCCTGAAGGTGTGACCATCTGCTGCATCAGGGTGACCGGCTGCTGCGTCACTGCCACGTTATTGGAGGACGTCGATGCTGCCGACCCGGTCTGGAAGCGCACATGTCTTTGATTATTAATGGTGAACGGCGAGTGCATCAAGGTCTCATTTGAAGCAATGTCAACAAAAAAAAAGAGTAACCATGGAGTTTCTTGCCGGTTCTTCTCCATGGAAGCGACCAACCCGAACCGTGCTTCTGTTTCGACGTTTTATAAGTGCCCACCTAGGCCTATGCGAAATAAAAATATTTTGATTTGGTTTGAAGCGAGAGAGGTCTCAAGTTCCCGGATCTAGGGGCGACAAACTCCGATTTGGCAGACGAATGCACGACTCATCATTAACGCAAGTTCGACATCTCCGACCATAGAAAAATACAACTCCACTTCTATATAACACAGAAAGAACAGCCCTAGACCGGTCGTTGTGGGGTTTTTTGAAAGACCATCAGAGGGTGAATGATGGCTGATCATTTCAGCCATCATTCATCATGATAAGTGTAAGAGTGATCATGATAAGAGTAAAAAAGTACAGGAATCAAGATAAGGCTCTGTAAGTCAATAGAGAACTGTGGCTCTTCTCTCTCTGCTTACCCGGGTTTGTGGTTTACCTGAACGAGGTGTGCAGTGGGCTGCAACACTATCTGCGGCTGCTGGGTGGTTTGCAGCGTTGCGTGCTGCTGCGGTACCTGGGGGCACATAGAAACGGTTAGCGAAGCCAACGGTACAGAATTTTTTATTAACACGAAATGAACTGGATATTCAACATGAGGTTCAGATATCCAAAGTGATTCGATAAGAGTGTATATGAAGTAAAAGATGTCTGTTGGTCAAGAGAGGATTATATTATTAAAAACGCTTCGGCCGTCTGATTTGTGGTCAAAGCTCCTGACTAAGGAGGTTGAGGTCGCAAACTCGATTCCCACTGAAGGTAGATGTTTTTGTGGTGAACGCGAGTATTTGTACCTTATTCTCGTCTTGGATGTTAAGTTTATTTGTGTATATATCTATCTATATAAGTATGTATGTATGTCGTTGTCTAGTTCCCATATTACAAGCCTTTCTTTATTTGGGACTGTAATTTTTTGTGTAATTGTGCCAAGGTATTTATTATTATTGTTTTAAACTAGCTGTGCACATGACTACGTCCGCGTGGTATTAAAAAAAATACAAATAATTTCTAAAATAAAAGTAGTCTAGGTTACTCCTTTTATAGTATTGTATAGATGTTTGAAGAAGCCAAGTGTGCCTACCGCCTCGGGCACAGGGCTGGGCCTCGAAGGCGGCTCGCAGCGCGGCTTGCTTGTCTTCACCTCGTTCCGGGGGACTATATCTATCAGGAAATCGAACTGGTCCGACCTGGATATCGCCATCGCTATGTCGTTGCGCTAGAAAATAGTTAACACTTAACAAATATTAACAAGACTAGCTGTACTCACCGGCTTTACCCACTCAATATTATATTTCATGTAAGATTTTTTTTGGGATAAATCATTCCGTTCAGCCGTTATGGCGTGATTGAGTAACAAACGTCTTCACAAACTCACATTAATCATATTAGTTAGATACATACATTGAATCCCTAACAGTAGGCAGAGAGAGTAGACCGCCAGTTCTCCCTAGACTTACAAATTCTTTTACTTCGTCTACATTCATCAGTCTTTTCGTACATGCTCGGTTTGGAGTACTCTTGATGTTCCCGTCCTTAATTAAGATAAATGCATGGTATAAAAGAGTAGAATAGTCTCCATAAACGCCAAGATTACGCTTAAGGAAAACACCTTAAGACCTGCATACATAATGCGAAATTCGAAGACGTGCCTAATATTCTTAGATGATTCTAAAGCTGTTTATCAACCCGCCATCTGTCTCGCCGGCACGTAATATATCAATGAAACGGGAGTTGGTACACCTCTGCCTACGCCTGCGGTGTGTATATAAACAATAGTTATGGGGGCTCATTCGTTACGCTAGCATACTGCACCCAACTAGGTTGGCAACGGATGGATTTTAATAAATATGGCTACATAGCCGTTCACCATCTGCAGCTTTTACCTGCAAAGTCCTTCTCTTGTTATCCTCCGTATGCGACCACGCTCTTAAAGTGAGCTCGTGTATGAATATTTCCGCAGCTTTAGCGAAGAGAATGGGAGCTTCGGCCGAGATCATCTTGACTTCTTCGTCTAGTTTCATTATCTTCTTGATGCGCGCCAGTGGTAGGGCCTGGGTCTTGAAGTCTTCCTGTCAATCAGATACCCGTAAAGGCCTTATTTAGGAATTTTAAAATAGTTAAGGGATACAGTCTTTCATTATTAATATTGTTACGAGGCACGAAGGCCGAGTAGGGTTCAATTCCTGCTTATAGTAAGCGTTTGTGGTAAACTCGGATGGCTGCTAGTCTTAAAATAACGATTGCATGAAACTTTTTAATGAATTAGAGTTCGAAAAAATAAATATTTTTTACTGACAGCAGTAATCTTCTTCACGTCTTCAGTAACATTGCTCCAGAATTGTTGAAGGGTCTGTTGTGCAGTTTCCGCAGGTGCATTTTCCTCACCTATTACCTCAGTTTCCACCTCTTCAGCAGAAGTGCCTTGGTCGCTGCGAAAATTTAAAAATATATTAAATTATTTTTACCTTGGAGCCATGGTAACCGTGTAGTTGGACTAGTTGCCTGCCACACAAAGATTCCAAGTTCGATTCCCGACTGTAGTGAGTTTTTCTGGACTTATGTTCAGTGATTTGTCACACAGCACATGGTGTAGCAAAACATTAAGAAGGAAAACTGCATTGTTTGAGAAGAAATTTAAAGACAATATATAGAAATGCTTGAGAAACTGCGATGGAATCGCCTTCTTTCACGTTGGCACTTATAAAATATCTCCGGCGAAGTGGGTGGTTACTGCACACCTCTGCCTACCACTTCAAGGACCCTTGTGGAAAAGCGTGTTGATCTTGATACTTTTTAATCATATGTTTGTGGGAATTTTTGTTATTTTACAAGTCATTGTCAAGGCCAAGAGACCTATAGTCGAGTACTTTTTACATGACAAAATGAGTTGATTCAGTTGCCATAACCAAAAATAAGAAGAAGGATACCCCCGCTTTAGTTATTGTTCTGAGGATACCCCTTGGGGGGCTAAATAGTATCATCAATTTTGATACACAAATACAAGATGTTAATGAACCAGTCCCAAGGCCGTTCAAAATTAGGATTTCTACTCTATATAGAATTATTATCTGTTAACGACAGGTGCAATACCTCTGATTGTGATTAGTAATTAGACAGAAGGATTGGAACACACCTGAAGTAAACACAAAGATTAATTACTTAATGAACTATTTTTATACCTAATTATAAAATACCGGGCTACAATGAAGCTGCCGTTATAATATATAGTTTTAATTTTATTATGCATAAGTTTTTTTATTTAAAATCAAAACATTGAAACGTTTTTTAAGTACCAATATAGTCTGGCCACTGAAAGCGTGACCTGAGAAATCGCGGCAAATTTAAAAAATCTTTACATGGTATTACTAACTATAGTAGGAGAAAACTGTTTTGGTACTTGACAATTTTTTTTTAATAAATTATTTTCAAACCGAATGATTCCACCATCTATTTAAATGTTAAATGTACAGAACTTATGCGGAGGGTGAGCAGCTCCTTTTGATGTCGGAGACTGTCATGGATGTGTGAGATTAAAAAAAACAAGCAATAATATTATATAAATGTAAATTTATTTATTAAACCATCATATAGCTACTAGCGATGAAACATCTCTTTGTCTTTTATTTGAAGTTTTATCAGACAGACAGACTCTAATCATCATACTCAAAATCAGAGTCCAAAAATTCAACCTCTAAGGACTCGTCTGTATCAGAGGAGTCGTCATCACCTACCCTTATAATAAATGGTTCCAATACTTCTTCTGTTATTTGATCTCTTTGTTTATATTTATTTTCCACATTGATTACATGGTCTGTCATTTTTTTCCAGTCTTCTGCAGTTATTCGGCCAAAAGAGGCTTTTATGAGAGATTCTGTTTCTTTTGCCGGGAGATTGATATTTATTTTTGCAATCATACGCTTAGCTGTGCTCCATATCAGTTCGATCGGGTTGAGGTCGCAATGGTAAGGTGGCAGTCTTAGTACCTCATGGCTATATTGTTTTAAAAGTTCATCAGCTACATACAGGGGTTCAGGTTTATGTCTGTTTACTAAGCATAACAATTCGGCTTTCGTTAGATAATCTTCGTAGTTTACTCCATTGGGTGTAAGCCATTCTTGTATTTCAGCTTTTCTTGTTTGAGTTGTAGGTATTTTATTTTGTTGTACAGTGTGGTAACTGGCATTATCCATCACAATAACACTGGGTTCATTCAAATTTGGTATCAATTTTTCTTCTAACCATTTATTAAAGTTTTCTGCATTCATATCATGATGATAGTCTGCTAATCTTGATTTTGTACTGAAAACTAACAGTGCATTGGGTCCAAACCCTTTCTCAGAACCAGCATGAACTATTATATATCTTTTTCCTGAAGAAATATGTTCCAATGGGCTGGGTTGCGGAGCACCACATGTTGATGGACCTTGCCAGGACATTTTAGGTTTATAATTTTTGTGTACATAAGTTTCTTCGAGATATATTATTGGTTTTCCTTGAGCTCGTTTAATAGTTATTTCACGTAGATAGCGATGTCTCCAAGCAGCAATATCAAAACGTTCAATGAGAACTGTTCGTTCCTTTTTATTTTTCTTAAACTCATATCCATTGTCAATCAATATCTTACGCAGAGTTTCTCTGCACCCATTAAAGCAAATGCTAGAACGTAATTCTTCTAACAATGTCCGTAATGTCGGAACCTCCTTTCTAACAACATAAAATTCATTGATTTTATTTCTAATTGCATCCACATCAAAACTGTCTAAACCCGAAATCGAGCTTTTGCGAGGACGTTTTTTACCTGGAGTGGACCCCACGCCCTCATTCACAGATCCTTCCTTCTTAATTTTTTTTAATGTCGTGACACCGACTTCTGCAAAATAAAGGGTAATATTGGTTTATATGAAGGTTCTCAACAATTTGACAATATGAAAAACACAATGAACTCTTTTTTTTACCCAATCACTAATAATAAAATTAGACAGGAAATAATTTTTATCTTTGAATACCTACATCTTTCTGAAACTAAGTAAATAAATTATTATAACTCCAAATTGATGCAAACACGTACCCGTTAGTGAAGATATTTCTTCTAGGAACTTAGTCTGAGTTTCTATCAAAGATTTCTTCTCCAAATTTCTTAGTGTTTCTACAGTATTTTTAATGTCGCCGAGTCCTTGAATATCTCCAAGATTATCTATAAACAAGAATTAGTAACATAATATTGTAAATACAAAACATATAATAATGCATAGAGTAATCATACAAATATTAGGTATCATGATTACAAAGTCGTACTAACCTAAGAAATCCGAGATCGCAAGTAAACATTGTTGTTTTTCTTGGAAAACAACTTCTTGCCCCACTTGTTTTTGTCTAAACTTACTAATCATCGTATTTAGCAATTTCCTCACGTTACTTTTTAATGTTTTACCCATGATAAAGCAATAAATTTAACGCAAATATGAAATCGTAGCAGAACACTGACATTGACTGACATATGTTTGACGTATCTTTGGCAGATTAATAATGTTGCCATATAAAACTTTTAAGAAAAATCCCAGGTCACGCTTTCGTTGGCCAGACTTTAACTACAAATAAAAGTAACTTGTATTAATTTTAGGTAGACACTTACGCAGACACATAGAAGCACACCGACATCTTGTGTTGTCAAATGCGGCCTCGACAAAACGCAAATTGTTTACAAGATCACACACAAAATATTTTTAATTAGTCAACAAAATTATAAATTAGTAGTCGCGGCCAAAGTTATTAGAAACACAGTAACCAATAATCATTGTAATGTTCGGAGATCTCCAATCACCAATTACTGAAAATGCGCCAGATCTACGATTCGTCCGCCGATGACCAGTCACAAGCTTGACGTTCCATTAGATAGGGTTGCCATACC
>JACCPG010002007.1:0-33804 GCA_016069955.1 Drepana arcuata | reverse complement strand
TATGTACGAATTCCTGTTTTTATTTATATCTCAAAATATTTTTTTACTACGAAATTGGGTACTATGATGACTACATTATTAAGTGTAAATTCTAGCCTTTTAGTTGTTCGAAACATCAGAAATGCTGTTAATAATCAAATTTCAATTACTTCCAAAGTAATTACGAACTTAGGATGCTGGTATTTAGATGTTAGTTTTGAAGACACCTCTTATGAATACGTTCTGTACAAACTTTCAATGATGAGAGGCTGATCCCAAATAGTACTCTCAGTTTACCGAAGTATTCGTTACAAACACAAGGGCACTTTCATTTGGTTAAAAGTGGCGCATCATTGATTACAACATAAGTGCCAATATAACAGATACGAATTCTATATGGATAATGCTATTATTATTGTTCAAAAATACAGAAAAAACTAATTATCTACCTAAGTACGTACTTTGGGGCCTGAAGCTCAAGTGTTGACTCTTGAGCGTGACTACAGACACCACCTTGGCCAGCGCCAAGTCCACTAGTCCTTTTATCGAACATATTTTTAAATATAATAATAATATATATCCTCACGCCTCCCTACTAGGGTTCCTGAAGTGGTAGGCAGAGGTTTATAGGTAGTATCCACACACCCACTTTCCGCCAGAGATATATTTTAGGTGCCAACGTGACAGACGGCGAGTCCATCGCCGTTACTCAAGAACGACTATAGATACGCCTTTAAATTTCTTCTCAAGCGTATGCAGGTAAAGCTCGTGATGTGACTAATCACTGTACTTCAGATTCTTATTTTAAAATATGAATGATTTATTCCAATGAGTTAATTAAGTTAATTAATTAAGTTGAATTTAATTCAAATTTTAATAATAAAGCCTAAAACCAGCCAGCATAATATGTTGAAAAGACTTAGCTCGTTTAGTAACTACTCTATCCTCATTAGCCAAAATGTGACTAGTTTGGCCGCTAAAATAGCTTATTTATGCCGTGATAGAGCGCGGCCGCAACCGCCCCAGGGAGCTAGTTATTATTTAGGCAGTTAAAACTTGCAGTGACCCTGTTTCACGGCCTGGATCACAAATTACAGCGCATGACATTAATATGATATCAGTTTAAATATAATAATAATATAATATAATATCCTTACGCCTTCCCACAAGGGTCCCCGAACGGGTATGCAGAGGTGTATAGGTAATACCCACACACCCACTTTCCGCCAGAATTAAATTAGGCTAGATTTATACATATCTTCACAACTTCCCACAAAGGTCCCCAAAGGAGTAGGCAATGGTATAACACTCACATTTATCTGAGATATATCCAGATACCAACGTAACAGGTGGCGAATATATCGACGTTTTCCAAGGACAACTAGAGATACGATTTCGAATTTCTTCTCTTTCCTCTCGATGTTTTCCTTCACCGTTAAGCTCGTAGTGTGATTAATCACTGTAGGTAAGTTCATCTAGTAAAGTTAAGTTCATCGAAACTCATTGGTACAGTAGAGATTTTAACTTGCTGTGTTTGCATTGAAGGCAACTCTAATTACTCGGCCACCCACACAGTTTTTCATAAAATTCTTTCAAAACCTCTGTGCAAACGCGAGGTGGGTCGCTAATTGAAAATATAATGTAGGAGTGTATAAATAATTAACCACGTGTACAAGCTAAGAGCAAGGAAAATCTGTGTTGGCAGTAATAATGTTTTTCACAAGGTAAGGGGTTCGTTCATTTCTTACGCGTTGCTAGTACGGAATTCCCTCGGCTCGATATAGGAAAAACGCGGGTTTTATTTTATGCAATTCATAGATTGTTACAGTAACCGCTTACCCGAAACAATATTTGCCTCTCCTTTTATTTAACTTTTGCATAAGAAATTTATAAAGAATTCGTTCTTAAATTTAGGACAGCTTTATTAATAAATGTAATAATAATAAATAATATATCCTCACGCCTTCCCACAAGGGTCCCCGAAGGGGTAGGCAGAGGTGTATAGGTAATACCCACACACCCACTTTCCGCCAGAGGTATATTAGGCGCCAACGTGACAGATGGCGAGTCCATCGCCGTTACTTAAGCACGACTATACATACGCCTTTGAATTTCTTCTCAGACGTATGCAGGTTTCCTCTCGATGTTTTCCTTCACCGTAAAGCTCGTGGTGTGACTAATCACTGTACTTAAGTTTTAATAAATGTATCTCTTAGCATATACATATGTATATGATAAGATAGTGATATCACTTCTTATTGCAGTGAAGATCAAAGGTAGGAGTAGATCATGGTCAAAGTCAGGCCGACTCATATACATACATACATACCAACTAGGTATAAGTATAGCTAGGTATAATAGGTACCTACTGATCTTTTTACCATAACGTAGATATTATAAGGTATTGTGACTTGTTTGTTAGATGAGAGTTAGCTACTCACTTAAAACAATTCATTGAAATACATTGCACATATACAAAACATCGCGCCAAGTCCTCACGGGGCAAAGAGGTTATTTTAATTCTTTCTACATATGAAACGATAATGTACTAGAATTTAGTGCAGCAAGGAGGTCGGGATCTTAAAGTAATAATACATACAACTCACATACAAAGAGCGCCAAGAAAGTTGCAGTAGCTTGAATAATTTCTTTCACTGCGTTATGCTTCTCATGGGAATCAAAGTTTCAAAACCCGGGCTCTGCAAATGGTCTAGCTTCTATTTAGTAGTGTTGGAACAGCTTGGATAGAGGTACATAGTTGTTTAATTGAGTTTACTTAATGTATGAACGACATTACTATTTCCGAGAACTTGGTGGGGCTTGAAAACATGGAGACTTTTTCTTACCTAAAGTATAGTTTTAGCTTGCTTTACCACGTTTTTTACGGTGGAGGAGATCACAAAGTCTGATCTAGCCTAGTCTGACGTCATACATACATACATATCATCACGCCGAGAGTTCGTCTTTAACCACCCCTGAATGAATAAAATAAATAAATGTTTTTTTAAATAACATTAGTCCTTATAGATCCTTGTATAGATTTATAAGTCCTTTATATAAATAAAGAAAAATATATTTCTTCGTGTAAAGGACTCGTTCATGTAGACAAAGCGAATACAAGTCCGGAATACTTGGCATTTGTAATTCAATCTTGAACGCTTTGCTCAAGTAGGTATAATGTCTTGTTATTAACAATGGAAGTGCCTCTTGATCCTAGATTCCTTCCTTTGTTTCAAATAATGGATGAAAAATTTACAAATAATGTTGAATGGAATTTTTGCGTTAACGACAAATACCTACAGATTCATCGGCCATATCTCCAACTAAGACCTCTTTGGTAGGTAATATTCAGTGGAAATGCCAATCACAAGTATTTAATTAAATTCAGGATCACTAACGGAGAAATCATTTTGACACAGAGTATTTAACATAAGAATAAAACATACGTTAATTTCTAATTATAGGTAGCCGCAGCTTCTAAATATAACATAATGGAAAGAATAAACATCAAATATGATAACAGTAAGGAAATTCCATACTTACCGACCGAGAAGGTGTAATACCTTCCCACCTTCTCTGAAGATTCTCTCAATTAAAAAATTGCTTAACATTGGTTATTGTTAAGCAATTCAGAATTAATATTGTGACACAGCTTCATATTGAGACTAACAATTAGCAATCATAATATGGAAGTATACATTATCTCGATAATTCGTCAGAAGCTAGTAAGGAGCCGCAGTGGTCGAGTAGTTCAAGTGACCTGCCACACAAAAACTGCAAGTTTGAATCCCGACTGTACTAATGAGAGTTCCTGAACGTAAGTACACTGATTAGTCACAACACGAGCTTTACAGTGAAGGAAAACTTCGAGAGAAAACCTGCATACTTCTGAAAAGAAATTTAAAGACGTAAAAAGTGGATCTAATCCCATCCAACTATGGAAAGCTATATGGGAACTAGACACCGTTGTCAAAACTTCAATTCGTGATCGTAACAAATATATCCGCCCTCAGCGGAAATCGAGACTGCGACCTTCAACTTCGCAGTCCGGCACTCTGACTACAAGACACGGTCGTTTCATGATAATACCCCTCACGCGGCAACATCAAAAGGCCACGCGCTTCTGACAAACAAGCTAAGGTAACCTTTACCATCAGGTGACCTAGAAACTAACTCCCTTTGTAGAACGAAATATTCTTTTGAACTAGCTTTATTAATGTCTTGAGAAGGTAACTGTTGAAGCTTATAAAGATTTACATATTTTTCATTTCAAATAGCCGGGAATGTTGGCTTCCGCACAATCAGCTGGGTTCTGTCTGTCTGTAATACATGTTACCGCAGTTGACAGTTGCAATATGTTCTGATTTTCAGTTAAGTTGTGTTTACGGTCGTTCAGTGTCTAATACTTACACATTAATTAAATTGGAATATATTTATCGCCTAAAAAAATCTGTCTGAATGTTTGTCTGTATGTACTTCATAGAACCGTAAACGGCTGGACCGATTTTAATGAAATTTTCTGTTTCTTAAGGTAAGGTCACAATTGGACCCGATATGTGAAGTCGCTAGGTCCGCCCGGCTATTCTTTTTTTACCCAAGCGAAGCTGGGCGGGAGAACAGTGTTTTGTTCAGTATAACAAGTATACTGTTTATTTTACTTTACCCCAAACTTAATAAATAGGTTACATCACGACTTGAATATTCAACGATCATAATTTTATGACTTACGACTTGAATACGTAACAAATAAAAAACGCATATATAACAATAGTAGGGGATTAAAGTACCAACCTACGTAATTTTATAAGTGTTTTCTGGCAGTTCGTAAGTACAACATGTCAATCGCACAACATACATAGGCTTTTCATTGTAAATGTGAAATATTTCCACAAAAACGAACCGTAAATAAAACGTTGATCCGACTAAATCTCGTATCATTTCAGTCTCATCGACATGTGAGAGACACAACCCAGATGTTACTCACAATGATGCCACATGAAACGGGATTGACCCACTTGGGATCGGAAAATATTTCCACGAAAATATCTTAGGTCGTTAATACCGACAAATTGAATAAACATGATAAACACATTCGATTGGAACTTAATGCTGCTACGTTTCACTTAAATCGCAAACAGATTGCCTGCAGTTGCAATTTAGGTATATCCTCACGCCTTCCCACAAGGGTCCCCGAAGGGGTAGGCAGAGGTGTATGGGTACTCACACACCCACTTTCCGCCAGAGGTATATTAGGTGCCAACGTGACAGATGGCGAGTCCATCGCCAATTTAGGTTTTTATCAGTGAGTTGAACTTATGTTAGTGAGTCAATATAAACAACGCAAGGAAACCTACGCGTGTATACTGCAATACAAAGATTCCTGGAGGGTCGGCAACGTGCTAGCAGTTCACACCGGACTGATTGTTGGCCATCTTAGTGAGTATAAAAATACTGTGATGGCAACCATCTGATTGCTCAGGAATTTAAACCTATGTGTTCTTCTGATGTATGTGTGATATTTATAATATGGGAAGGAATCATATCATCCTGTCTAAGCCAAGAGACGTCTTTCGTTTCATCCACATTCATCAGACTCTTCATAAATGCCCGCCGTCTTCGAGTAATCACGGCGCTGACCGATTGACCCTTGATTATTTTAGCAATTTAATCTAATTAGTTGTTACTTGATCTTCGTCTGTTTCTTTAGGCTTTCTAGGAGACTTTCTCTAGTTGGTTTTCATAAAATCTCAACTCTAATACAAACTCATTACTCAGCTTAGCGTCATAACCCTAGATTATGCACAACATACTTAAACTTCAACTAAATACGTACGCAAGCGACTATTATTTACAAAGTTCGCAGTTAATGACATGAAAGTTGGAATGCAAGCATAATTTTTACTCAAGACTAGTTTCAAAAAGAAATTAAACTTGCATGTGTAGGATACATGCCAGCTGCTCTGTTCGTGTATAACCGCAGTAATAGTCTACGTATCGTAAAAAAAGGTCAGGGCGATACTGTATAACAGAATCGAGAGCGTGTTGAATTTTTTATCGCCTCTTCTATCTTGTAAAGCGAGTGTTATAGGGATGTCTTGGTTCTTTACATAACGAATCGTAAGAGGGAGATTGCTCCTACTAAATTTAGAGGCGTTTAACTTCTTCAATTCCCAGTTTGTAAATCTTTATCTGCACATTTGTGACTGAAGCTTTGTGATTTAGATGCTTTCGGAATTTGGCTACTTCAGTGCGTAAAATTTGGGACAATCGTGCCACATTTAAGGAAAGTATACTCAATTTCTGTATTACTTGTACCACACTTATATACTTTATTGGTCATTTGTTAACAGACAGTCAAATATAAATGGCACTTGTTTTTTACAGGCTAAAACTGAAATACATACATACATACATATCATCACGCCAAGTCCCTAACGGGGTAGGCAGAGAGTATAGAGCGCCAGTTCTCTCTAGAAAACTGAAATAATAATAAAAATTTTTTTTTTTTAAACGTTTTTTTCTCTATATGTTGAAGTAGATATTATTATTATTAATAATAATCTGCGCTATCCTTACCGCGTATGCAAAGGAGTAAAAACAACAACTATTTATCTGCCATCGTCACAGATGGCGTGTCTACCGTCTACTGTCATACACAATTTTAAATAAATCTTTAATTCGTTTTCAGACGAATAAAACAACTCTCAATGTCTTCAAAGGATCGTAGCAAGTGGAAAGAAGTGGTCTCTGCCTACCCCTACGGGAAAGAGGCGTGATTATATGTATGTATGTTTTCTTTCACCATAAAACTCTTAAACGTATCAGCATTTTAAAGTGAGGACAAAATAGTTGGAATAAGACCACAACTACTTACTGTCTGATCTGGTTGTATTATAAACCAGTTTGTATCACTGAGACTGCAGTATGCTAGTAAGGTGGTGATCAATAATGCAGAAGGTGGTGATGGTCATGTAGATACGAGTGATCAGTTCTATTGGTATAAAGAAACATACAAACCGTCTAATTTTGTGGTGGCATTCTTATAGGCCACGCGCGTTGTCGTCGTTATTGAGCATTTAACCCAAATAACTCCGGGTAAATCAGGATTATGAGTACCGACGAGTAAATCACAGTTATAGCGTGTACATCAAAAGATGTTTCAAAGAGCCGACAGGTCATATAGTGAGAGTACGGAGTGGGTCGGCCCCATTACACCTAATTACTTGTAAAGTTGTGTGAACTGGCCCACCTGTGCCGTTCAAAGTACTTTGCTAGCCTGTCGCCTCACTCATTATGTTTCTACCGCGATATTGATTTTTTTAAATTTAAAAGCGACTGGCGTTAATGACGGCCTGATTGGAGGAAAAAGTTAAAGAAAAAAGAGATTGCTATGATTATGTTACGTTGGCCTAGATATACAGAAAGGACGAGTAATGACCGATTGACGAAACAGATATAGGTACACAACAAGTTGTCAAAAGGAAAACCCTAATGCTCGATATGAGTTTAAACGTATATACTCTTATATATTTTACACATACTCGTGTCTATGATGTATTCCATCGGGTTGAAGTCACAAAATACAAAAAAACATCTTTTCTATGATTTTATTTCTATCATACTCTCAAATTTTACCTTTGAGACCCTACACTTGACCCCTGGGCAGTGCTCAAGTGACGGGGATGAGTGATACCACAGATCATGCAATTAAAACTAGAGATGGTTGATGATGAGATTTAGTTATTAATAGTTCATACCAAATTATACTCTGTTAACTGCTCTACCAAAATAACCTCTTTTCATATATTAAAGGAAAAATATTTTCATGCTTAGTTTAAAATAATATATCTGTTACCTTGATAGCAAATTTCCGAGGGCTGGGAAAATAGTTGAACGCAATATATGAACGTGAATGCCGTCATAATCACGCCAAGTTCACGTCATAATTAATATCACTTCAGGTAGGAATCTAACCAGACTATATTAGATTCAGATAGCAGTTCCACTATCAACTGTTCCAAAGGTATGTCATTTTATATTTGTATGTAAGTAAGAGAGAAGTTTGAAGAAGAGAAGAAGCGGTACCTTTGAATACGAGGTCGGTAAGCGCACCAATCGAATAACAATCGCCTTTGTAAAAAAAAATATATTAGTAGAATGGTAGAATGTATTAACATGTTTCGTACATTTTTAATTGCTAACATTATACACAAATGAAAATGAAAATGTATTGGTATTTATATTATGCCTTCCCACAATGGTCACCGATCGGGTAGGCGGAGTTGTAACACCCACTTCTTCGCCGGAGATATATTTAAGTGCCCACGTAACAGATGGTGAATCACTCGACGATTCTAAAGCACAACTAAAAATAAAAATAAATACCTTGGGACGATTCCACACAAATGGAAATTGTCCCAAATTAAGCAAAGCTTATGTTATGGTGACTAGACAACAACATAATTACTTATATAGATAGATACATCATCAAGACGACTAAGGTACAAACTATCGTATTGATCACACAAATATCTGCCCTCAACGGGAATCGAACACGCGACCTCAAGTTTCGCAGTCAGGAGCGTCAGTCTAACCACTAGACCAGAAGGTAGTCTAAACTATAAATACTTATTTGAATTTCTTCTCAAACGAATGCAGATTTTCTATCGATGTTTTCCTTCACGGTAAAGTTCATGGTGTGATTAATTACTAATCTATAATGCATTAAATATATCCTCACGCCTTCCCACAAGGGTCCCCGAAGGTAGGTAATACCCACACACCCACTTTTGTTTTTAATTAATTAAATATTTTTGTTAATACCTATAAATACGTAAACAATCTAGTGAGCTAAGTCATAGATATTTAGTCTTTTTGGCTTTAACGAATAATATCCAACACAGCACAAAACATTGTGGGGCACTCTATTCGATCTATTACCACTGTATTCGCTTATTATTATCATTACTCTCTTTATAAAGGTGTGGAAATAAATGGTTTAACGTATGAAAACTTGCATTTAACAACGTGATGCTCACGTAATGCCATAATGAAAAGTTAAGGTACCTTGTTGAACAGATAAATCAAGGCTCTCTCTACAATACCTTGTAACGCTATTGAGAGTTTAGGATAAACTACGACAGTACCGGATAAGTAAAACTCAGCAAATATCAACGGTAAGTACCATCAGCAAATCTGTAGGGCATTATTGCATTGTTGCTAATAGGGCTTGCACTCGGCTACAACCTCACACAGAATCCAGCCTGACGGTGCCAATTTCCACTGCAGTCTTAAGTGACGTCTTCAGCCTGCAATATCAGATATATAAATAAATCAGAACATGTGTCATCATTATTATATACCGAGTTTTATAACAAGAGTAAAATATCTTGTTGAATCTACCATACAATGAATATTTACTTCATTGAAAGGAAAGGATAATAACAAAAGTAATTTTACTTACCACACAACAGTTCCAACAGATTTTACACGAATGTATAAATAAATACCTTGGGGCCGTTCCACACAAATTGGCATACCCCAAATTAACCAAATCTTGAACTATGATAACTAGACAACGACATTTATACTAATATATGTATATAATATGTGTACATACATAAGCACCATATGCCATCCAGGACTGGTACTAATACAGGTTTTCATAACACAAGCTTTGCTTAATTTGAAGCTAAGTCAATTCGTGTGGAATTGTCCAAGGTATTTATTAAATCTATCTCGCCAGATAAGAGCAACATATCAAAAGACATAGGTTGAAATCCCACTTGATGGTAGTATTATAAAAATTTCCTATATCTCCAAAAGGTGATATTAAAATTGTGTTTTTTTTTTTCTTATTATACATATTCACAGTACCGGCAGTAGTCAATTGTGTCGCAGACTTAACACGCCTCCATGCAATGTGATGTACAGAACTACAACTGGAATTATTATTTAAACTAGGTTCGTCCAATTGCGCGATCAAACAATTCTAGCTTAATTTGCTAGCACTGTGTACAAAAACGTCCGCATCATCAAATCAACTTGGAACTTGTATCGAAAAAAGGAAAGAGTATTCGCTGGTTGAAATTGAGGTTAACTGGCGCTTGGTTTACAAACCCTCTGTTTTCGCTCACCCTGCAGGGGTGCACCCACCCATTTTAATTAACACTGCATGTTCCGGGCTTATTTGAATACCGTATATGTATGATATCAATAAAATTACAATATTCATTCCATAATATGGGTATTTACTACACAACGCATTTATTACTATGTAATTTTTAAGTTCGTCGCCCAGAAAACAATTGAATGGCATATATTATTATACCTATTGTTACGACTGTGCTTATTTGTTTATTTACACGGTATCTTAAAAAATGTCCTTATAAGGCTTTCCTACAGGGTAAATATCGAGGTGTTATGTATCACTAATTTAAAATTCAACCTTTTACAGACAGCTGAGATTCAAAATTACAATCTCGATTTCGCAAGTGACTACTCAAACACTACACATATTTGAGGTAAATTTTTTGTTAATACATCTCTCCTTCCTCCATCCTTCACCAACTATGGAAGGACGTGAAGTAAATTTACCTTAAATAAAGCTTTTTTAAATACGTGAACACTTTGAAACTTTCTGATAAAACAAGCAATTGCGCAGATTAAAAACACTCAAAATTCAAGTGCATAGCTCGGCAGTGTTGTGGGATTAAGAAAAAGGTTGTGTACGTGAAATAACAAAGTTCAAAATGGTAGGAGCAGCCGGCGCCGGGTGAAATGTGGTAGAGCGCGCGTGCGAATATCAAGTAGCGCGCATCGCACTACGGGCAGCGCGAGTAATATTCGTAGCGCGCGTGACGTCACGTGCCGGCGCAGCCTCTACCATGAATTACATTAGGCATACACTGGTCTCATAGCCTACCGTAGAGCTCTACGCTGCTACGGCGTAGACTTAAGCCGAAGAACATTGACCTGATGCTAACTTGCTTTAGATTATTTAGTGGAATTTCACTGCAGACAAAAGTTTATGATACATGCCGTAAGTCCAAATATGCTTAGTTTTTAAAGTATAATACAGGTATAAACTGCGACAACATTGTTGGATCTCCAGTTTCATCACAATACATTTTCAGCTTCGTCTTGTAAAATACACGATACTTTGTAAACAAGGTAAGCATCAGCTCTACTAGAGCAGTGTTGAGGTATCCACTTGTATCAAGCTGAATGCTATCAAATGTATGATAAAAAGGAAATCGGTTGGGTTCCCAAACATCCGCTGATGTACACATATATAAATTAAGTCTAAGATTAATAATTCTGCGTCTCATTTGACATTGGCCCTCGCTCAATGTTTTTCGATCCCCGGAGCGATAAAAAAATTCCCTTTTTATATTTGAAATATGTTTAAATATTCAAAACGAAGGAAAAGATATATCATGACAGATTCAATTTGTGTAATAATTTGTTTGATTTTAGACTGAAAACCAGCGCATTCAGCTGTTATTTTTAAATCTAAAAAGCAAATGCGAAAGCGGAGCAAATTAATAAGAGGTTACTTCCCACAAATGGAACTGAATGCTGGCGCAATGCAATTCCGCAAAGCGCAGTTAAATCGATTCGTAATCACCATCGCTATAGAACCCACTGAATCCCGGGAACTTTAAACATGTTACTTATCGCACAAATAAAAGAAAATCTTATAATGCGTTATGACAATTTTAAGTAAATGTTTCGTAATTATATATTGAGTATATAAGGTCCAAAGTACTGATTATACGGCAGTTTAAAACAACTAATTTCATCTTTATCTGTTTTATAGTTAACATTCGAGTATTTTTTTCTCAAACGTATACAAGTTTTCTCTCGATGATTTCCTTCACCGGTAAGCTCGTGGTGATGCTAATTACTGTACTTGAGTTTCATCTTTATTTACAATAACAACAATTAATAATATTTACAAAGAACAGTTGCAACTAACTACTTACAGATAAAATATTTGTCCCAAATCGGTATCCCGACGCAACGTGCCAAGAAGACTAGCAGCATTGCCACGCTGGATAGCAATGCTGATTCTCTGAGCGAGATATGTTCCAGCCCGCCTGTCACGAGAGGTCTCGACTAGACGGCGCAATACCTCTTTAAAAAGATGGTGAGCCTCAGGACCCCAAGGCCCCAGAGTTTCAACCGCAAATGCAGCAAATGTGTAACCTGACCCGAGACAGGCATACTTGCGGCGCTTGAGGCACTCCTGCTGAGCAGCAGCGGCGCCGGCCGCCACCGATGTGTCAGAAAGATGGGAAGGAGCTAGTGTATCGACACACGTAGCGTCCCACACTAAGGGCCGACCCATCCTCCATGGCATCAGGGACATACCGTCCGGCCTCCGGCCATCGCCGCGAGCGAGACCGACTGGTTCCAGCACAGCAGGCACGCCGGCGCTGACCAGAGCCCGGCGTATCAAGTCATTTATGGAGGAATGACGCGATATCCGGCCGGCACTGCTGATGCAGGATAGACCATGGTGTCCGGAGTCGTTGACAATATCCCCGCAGTGACACCGATGTGGGACAATACATTTAACGCCTAAACGTAGGCTCGCACACAATCTGAAGGTTGCATCATCTAACAGCGTACCGATATTAAAAGAGGGCAATGCATGAAGCCAGAGTCCGGACTCCCATCTAGCGATTGCCAGGAGACGGGCTCTATCAGCAGAGTTGAATGCACTATCGAGAAGTGCATTATAGGCCAACCTACTGATAGGCTCATCCCATTGTTTTTGTATGTGCGGACTAAGGGGAATGTCTGTGTTTGGGCATGCCATAATCCAGGCATCTCTGGCCTCAGCCAAGTGCGAAACCTCACAGCCACAAAGTGACGTAATAAGAATATTTCCTATGAGGTCATGCACACCATGTACTGAAGCCAGAAAAGCCGGTAAAGCCACATCGGAAATTTTGCGTATTCCCAGACCTCCGAACCTAATAGGAAGGGAGGCCTGAGACCACGAGCGGTCGTCAAAAGATATATTTAAAACTGATGAGAGGGTAGACCTAATTGTGTCATCTAAACTGTGTAAAATTTTACGGTCTTTCCACATATGGCTACTACGTAAAACGTAGGTAAATTTGGGTGCAAATAGACAGTGCCTAATAATGAAATAAGCCATGTGGCTCTTAATTTTGACTAAGTGGTCTGATGATTTTTGGAAATTTTTAATTTGGTCGTCCGCAAATGAGGGGAAAGCCTCGTCGAAGATAGGAGATCCTAAAATGCGAAGTGAATTTTTGTCTAAAATATTTATATTTGGAGCCAGGGAGTTAAATTTTGAAATAGTGGAACGTTCAATCTCCGAAGTGAGATCGGAGATAAAAAGTTCGCACTTCGAAAAATTTAATTCAAGTCCGATTGACTTGAATTCGGAAATAATTAGTTGGAGGTCTGACAGTACTGAACTCACGTCACCGCCCAGGGTCCCATCGTCCAAATACCAAATATTGAATTTAGAATTTAGTTTTGAAATTATAGGGTGTATTGCAAGGCTAAATATGGCCGGCCCAAGAGGGTCACCCTGCTGACAACCTACAGATGAGTTAATGAGATTGTCCTGATACATCAATTTAGTAGGAGAGCTGTAGCATTGCCACATAAAATTAAAAGCCGAAGGGATTTTTTGTTTCACCTGCGTCAACAAGGTACTGTACTTAAGTTCAACCCCATTAAGTACAAACCCATTGGTATAGTCTGGATCCGAACTTGCAGTCTTGTGTTGCAGGCTTTGTTTTGTTAGTATAAGGTGATGCTATATAATTCACCATACAAAAATAAGTAATATATAAGTAATTCATACAAGGAATTATATTAATTAAAACTAGCTGTCCCATCCAGCTAAATTTGAAAAGAATTATCGTACACGTTCACAGCGTCATTTATCCAATTATGAATCTAAACCATTTTTTAAACCAAAAACCGTAAGTAGCAGCTCTACCACATACAGGAGACTTAATAATACGTAGAGTATTGAAGTGTGAAATAACTATGAAGTAAGCCAATCCGACCTTAGTCTAAACCTAACAGTTGTAAGAATTCGTTTGTTACGTTCAATTATTAAAAAATAACTGAGATTATACTCACTAAATCGGCATTGAATGACTTGCGGTAATTCTCTAGAATAATAGTGGCATTTCAGTTAAATAAAAAAGATATTGAATTTAAACTGAATACTGGGAGTTACGCTTAAAAGCGTTCAGTTCAGTATACGAGCTTAATGAATGAGCACTTGTTTTTAATTCCTCGGCAGGCTGTTTTCTGCGAGAATAATATTTTTCAATTTATTTTCCTTTCTAAAATATATAAGAAAATATATCCTCACGCCTTCCCATAAGGGTCGCTGAAGGGGTGGGCAGAGGTGTATTAGTAGTACCCACACCCACTTTCCGCCAGATATATAATTTTGGTGACAGATGACGTCACAGATGGCGAGTCCGTCGCCGCTACTCAAGCACGATACATACGCCTTTGAATGTATTCGCCTCGGATTCGGACGCCTTCTCAAATGTATGCAGGTTTCCTCTCGATGTTTTCCTTCACAGTAAAGCTCGTGATGTGACTAATCACGGGATCCGAACTTGCAATATTTGTGTAGCAGGCAACTACTCGAACCACTCAGCCACCACGGCTCTTGTGGGTCCTCGTGAATATTTTATACTTCAACAGCTAGAAGGGCGAGGATACCTGACATAATATAAAATTTTTGTTACAATACAGCCCATCCACTTTCGAAAACCTGTAAACTATTGTTTAATAGCTACATAATTTACATTATTTTATCATTGTACTACAAGCATATAAACTTCTATAATACAAAAAGCATTGCATCAAAGTCATGCAAAATATTGTCTTCCGAGAGACTGCATCCACAGATTACCGATTGGAATACTGGAATAACAAGTCTTCTTTACCTTTTATCGAAGTTGGTCGATTGTGTACACTGGTTCCGCGATTTATATTCTTTCACCAGAAAAACTTTAAATAACATTAACCAGTGCAGGCAAAATCTGTGGCTTTATAATAACCAAGAGGGAATGATCTAAAAGAAATGAGACAAAACGTGCCCCGCGGTTTCGTTCCAGTAAAGTTAAATTATTGATTTTTACGTAGGGAATTTAAATAAATTTTCTTTACAACTAATATTATATCGGAAAAGGGTAGCTTACCATAGGTGAAAGAATTTGTATATTCGGTTAAGCGGTTCTCGAGCTTTTCTATTACAAACAATTAAACGATAACGTAGAATCAATCAAATCTTTCCTTTTTATTATTTAGAGTAGATGATCAGGATCAGAGCTTAATCTTAAGCGGACTCATTGTGTAATAATAATAATTAAATGTTAATAATAATAATAATTAATAATTGTATAAAAAACATCCAGCAGCCACTTCTGTTCTGATTTCGGCTTTAAACCTATGGGCAAACGTGCTGGATTTCTTTTATTTACAATAAACTAATAAAAATAACCCATACATATATCATCACAAGATCTATTCCACTTCATCCAAATTTACCGGCATCTTCATACATGCTCACTGGTGTCGAGTATTCCATTAACGTTACCTTCCTTGACTGTTGATTGATTTAAAAGATGGACCTAGAAATGAATTCGTTTTTAACCCTTTATTGAAGACTGCTTTGATAATTACTGCCGTTTATACCGTTTCAGCAATATATATTCATAGTCTTATCGCAACAGAGTACATTTTAGAATGCAAATGTAGTTTCTTTTTCGATACGAAGTCTTGCTAATTCCGATTCGCATGTGGCGATGACGGCAACTTTTATTTTTTGGTACTACTCTATTAGGTATAGAGCTATGTACTTTTAGACAATCCTTGAAATATTAATATATTGATAAAGGCATCAGGCATAAAAGGCATGTACATCGCATCACATGCAATCATTACAGTCAAACATTTCTTGTACTGTGCGAATGCTCCGTTTGTGGATTTATCCATATTTATTCTGCAGGGTAACGAACTCACGTGTGCCGTGCCATACCCGGTTCTTACATACCTAAGGTAGCATATATAGGGTGGGAGTTAGCCTTAATATGCATATACATACTATGTAATAAGAAATAATATAATATCAGCATGATGACAACGCATAACTGACACCCTGGTGTTGTAAGCACGTACAGTCCGACGGACGGTATCCTTATTTGCTAGCTTAGTAGTGATCAAGAAATATCAGTTCTGTCCTATTCGATTGTGGTAATTTTTTACTAAAATTTATCGTAAACTAACAATGCCACTTCTGCCGGATTTGTAGGCCACACTCGAGTGCCGGCAACGAGTTGTGCGCAATCGGCCCTCCCTAATTACCGCCAGTAAAAACTAATTGCAACTACTGCGCCCCGCACTATGCTGCCACGATATGTACCTACCCACACATTAACATGTCGTTTGACTCAACACACATTCTAATTTAGACGGATTGTATTAATTGAATTGGAGAGGAACTTTTCTCAAATTATTAGTAGTAGAGCAGGCGCTAGGATTTCAGTTTTGTTATTTTAAATGGGAAGGATAATTAATTATTGCTATCCAACGTGGCAATGCTGCTAGTCTTCTTGGAACGTTGCTGCGGGATACCGATTTGGGTCAAATATTATATCTTTAAGTAGTTAGTTATACCGTGTCTAACAGTCTTTTCTAAATATTGTTAATTTTTGGTACTGTAAATAACTAACCATGACTGAAATTAATTTATATTGCGTACTGTCACTTAATCTTAACGGTTAGTTACTGATAAGTTCATTGCATTAGAGTACCTGATACAAGAACCTTTTGTAAAACTATTTGTGTACCTAAAACCATCAATGCACACATATGTGAACACATTGGGTTATATGCTAAGCAACAATGGCACCGGTTAAATAGCTTGTAGATTAAATCTCGGATTAAACCCTTTCCTAGCTATCAGACAGAATAACACACAGGCGTTAAACGGATACCAGGCATTATTTTAATACAATTTTCTTCTTTATACAAATCTATAAGCGGTAGGTGTATAACGTAACTAAATGGAATATAAATATGATGGTTGTATAAATTTGACAAGCAAAGGGTAATTTAATTTGGGCGTATAATCCGACGGTTGGGGAGATACGCACCTCGGTAATTCATAATTCAAAACAGGTGGCTTACTCGCGGCATATGACGAATGACTGAACGGGTAAGGTCATTTGTTAGAGCTGGGTTCAATTTTGCAAGTCTACCATGTTGCGTGAAAAGCGGAGGGTGTGAACGTTTCAAGGTTGCGTATTTTGTTCTGGCTCGCAATTGGGATACATGATGAGCACATTTTTTATCGGAGTACTGTAGTAGATAATTAAATTAGGTGCCTGATTACCGTAGAGAATAGAATGAGGGGTTCGTTGATAATTCTAGGTTTTTTGCTCGATTTTAATAATTTCAGTTTAATTAATTGACTGAGCAAATCAACGCGTTTGAAGATTTCATGTACTAGTTCACATACAATAATATAAATGTTAGCGTTAGAGGTAAAGTAACGTTTACTAAAATGTATATTACAGCTTTATTTTTTTTAATAATTATGTAATAAAAAAAGCCTTTATTAGAGTATTCCAGCTATTATTTGCAGCTTTATTATCCACAATTATCATATTTACGTAACATGGAGCATTAAATTAAATTAACTCAGGTAACTCATTTAAATACAGTGTGAACTTAAAGCCACGATTTGTTGGGCGAATCCCTACTACATAGACAGTGCTCAGACAAGATAAACAGAACATGCTCTTAGTTTACAAACTAGAGCTTTGAATATTTATGTACGTAGGCATAGCACTAGTTCAGACGTGTTAAATACTCGGACAAGTGAAAAGGATTTACACAGAGCTTGGAACTTACTAGCAAACACAGGCAACAGCAACACGTACTGAGCGGACCATTTAATTAACAAAACTCTAGAACATTCTATTGACCCCTCTGATTTGGATTTAAACGCACACGATATTTTATTAAATATCTATTAATGGAACCCTTAGGTCTTTTTGTCATTAAAAATTACGTAAATATGCTTGTATATGACTGTATGTTTCCTAAATAAAAAAGTATAAAATAAAAAAAAACATAAATTCTAGCAACTCGCCCCAGCTCCACATGTCTACAATTGAATACAAACCTGCCTTGAAAATATATGTAACTGTGTGATGGTGGTGATGGTTCAGTAATATTTGAGTTCATCGCGTTCATAGATAGACGCACGCGGCGAGTACTTTGTTTTATAATATGATCAAATGGTTATCACTAGCTGCTTTATTTACCAATAAAAGTAGCTTATACTAATGTACATATTATGTATCGGCGCTATCCTAGCCTTGATCACATTGTTGGACGATCATTCACACTCCAACCCTAAGATTATACTTGTCAATAAAAGATGTAATAAACAATTGTGTATACTCAAAATATATCAAAATATTTTTCGAGTTTCGTATTACAGCGCTTGATAAAAATAATCACATCTCCCTTTACTAACATTAAGAAATAAAAGGCAGGCGTGAAATAAAATCCCCTATCATGAGGGTCCGTAAAACTGGAATGGGCTGGATTTTTATAACATATTGTCTCGACGTAAATCCGGCCACCTGGTTATGAGTTACGGCGGAGGTTGTCCACGTTTTACAACGTTCCAGGGAATTAAATTAGGCGACGAACACACTGGTTGGGGAGAGTCGCATACAACCAACAGCTCGCTTCATTTTCCAGGAGGCTATGTATACAAATGACGTCGCTCGGCCGACCGTGGCGTGACTCGCTTGGCTGCGCGCGGCCACACACTCCAATGAAACGTACACAAAAGACAAACAAGATAATGTTGGTTAACATTTTCATGATGTAGGTTTAATATAAGTATGTACATATATTTATGAGTGCCATGTTTCATGTACTGACTTGAAGAGAACATAACATGGTTCTAAAGGATTTATTCAACTCTTTAATGTTAAATAGACGTGCTGAAAGTTCACTGTTTCGTTTTCACATCGTAGTATTCATAGAATTATGATTCATTGGGATCCAGTAAGCACCACATACTACTGATATATAGATAGTGTTCAATGGCTGAGTAGGATAGCCAAATGGCTCAGTAGTATAGTCGGACCTGAGAGCGATCCGTTGTAAACAATCTCTTACCTTTTAAGTGGTAGCCGCAATATGCCGACAGACTTTTTAGTGTTAGTAGCAGACCTTTCAGTCGTGTTAAATGAAAACTTAACCAACTATTCCATTTTCAAATTAAAATATTTGAAACTTGTTGATTAACCCTGACTTTGTCTGTTTGGTCAAGCATTTAATTTACATTTACTACAGATAGTTCAGTATCCTTGCATATACTTAAAAAATATGCTTACCACACAAATATATAAATATATTTGCCAGTAGGGATCGAATCTGCACCCATTAGAGTTTGCCCATAGTTTTACCCATTGCCATAGCCTATCTATCTATCTCTATATATATATTTTGGCTATCAAGACAGTCCCAAAGTGTAGTGTTGATAGGGCGAGATAGCTCTTTACTATTAGATGGAGTGTCCATGAGTATAAAACCTATTTTTTATACTATACCCGTAATTTGATATCACAATAAACCTCTACGTTCCAAAGTACGAAGTATCATTCATAACTTACATTACACGAGATTGGACAAAAGTTACTTCACTCTGGCGATTCATCAATTTGAAACCAAAGTTATATGACCCCAAAACTATGTTGCAGTTTCACATCCGAAGTTGTAAGTTGGGAAGTTGAGATTTTGGGAAATCGCAAGGGAGTAAGAAAAACCGGTTTAGTAGCCTTGGAAAAGTTATCAAAGACTTACGAAATGGTGTGATATAAAAAAGGAGAAATTATGGTCTAACAAAAAAGTTATTGATCTATATTCGAGCGTATGGTTTGAGAAGAAGAAATATTTTGGTTTTTTCTTGAACTGGTTATACTTATAGTTTTTAATCCATGTATGTTTCGTGTAGGTCTGTGTGAACAATATTTCCTTAAGAAAGAAGTCAGTTAATAATAATAATACAAAATTATCATTCATACATTGTACCTGCCTACCCCATTACGGACTTGGCTTGATGATATGATGATGATGATGATATATTGTAAGCATCCATTTATGGCAGTACAATCATCATATATAAACCGAAGGCATCATTTTTATCGTGAAAATAACTTAAAAAAAAAACTAACAGACCTATTATATTAAATGCATGTTAATTTGCAAGTATATACTCTTCCAAATATTCGATTTTTTATCATTATTAACGGTGATATTATCGATCTTCGTAGAATTGGTCATAATTTTGGTTTTTGCGGTATTCATCGATAGCCCTGCTTTTACGCTTTGATTTGTCAGTTCATGTAACATATGCTGCAGTTTTTTTGGGCATTCAAAAAAGAGGACCATGTGGTCCCCAAATCGTAAATGGTCGAGATTTTCACCGTTTATGTTAATGCCATTTTTTCCCAATTCATACTCCCAAATATCATCTCCAAAACAGCCGTAAATAGCTTAGGCGATAAAGGGTCTCCTTGACGAACCCCTCGTTCTATTGGGAATTGTCATTGTGTAGTTTTTCAAGCCGCACTTGTGCTACACTTCCACAATATATGTTTTGAAGAATTTTTATGAATTTGGCCTCCACTCCTTAGGCCACGGTTACTCCCAACTCCACGGCACTGTAGTGTCACTACACTAAAAACTATGCTTCTTCATATGCCGAGTCATTACTCGGGTCATTACTCGGCATATGAAGTAGAATGTAGAAGAGTATGTTTGCCTATTTTATTTTACACATAAGAAAGAAGATGTGAATATATCCAGAAAAAATAGGAAAATAAATTGTCTTTGAAGAAAGTGATCACAAGAAAGGTATATTTGTCAAAGCTAGTCACGGTGAGTAAATAACAAAGGGCATTTCCAATCAAACATCAATCTAACGTTACTAACACATCCATTCTCGTTACCGTCGGAAAAACTTTTTAATTAGACACACTATTTACTCGGCAACTGTGTGTCAAAGTTACGTATGTACCTTACCTACTTAATTGGCGTAATAGTAAACCGAATCGAATGGATCCAAATAGTGAACAAACAACTCACTAAATTTCTTTTTGTTTGCATTTCAAATGCTCGACCCACGAATAGTTTCAAATTGCTATTCGACATAATAATTGCTTCGCGTGGGTTATCCATTGGAATTGACAGCGACTTTGGTCAAACCATTATAGTTCGATTATATTCCTAAAACTTTTAGGATACCCTTAAACAAAAGATGGTAGTTTGGATCAGTGGGCAAGGCTGCGAAGCTTGAATCCGCTGCGAAGCTAAGGGACGGGGTATTATTAATATTTAAAATTATATTAATAACATACGTATATATAAGTTGCTCTTACTGTAAATATGTTCGAAGAATTAAACAAACGTCGTTCGCGTTATCAATACATTAACATATGATAATGAAAATGTCTTGTCAGTAACTGGTAATAAACAATTTTGCGCGTATTTGCACGAATGGAAATTAAGCGTAATTAACTCCCACATTCCTATTAAAAAATTGGGACATTACAGCACGTTCTAAATAAGACCGCCAGTGTTTTCAGTTTATATCATTCTCTGAATCTCGGGATATAAGGTTCAATTTGTTCTATATCCAGTGTTAAAAACATGACGGCCATATAGTCTAGTGGGCAAAGACCGTGAAGCTTATTAGGTCGCAGATACGATTCCAAATATTTTTGTGATGAGCACAAATATTCGAACATTACTACGACGAATTAACTATATCAGTCAATTTTACTTAATTTATTGAACAACCCATAAAAGATGTGGATTTAATAATGTTCCTGTACAATAGAATCACAGGCCAGTTGTATAATGCAAGCTTTGCTAAGTTTAAGATTAAAACTTAAGAAGCCGTGGTGGCCGAGTGGTTCGAGCAGTTGCCTGCGACGCAAAGGTCGCAAGTTCGAATCCCGACTGTACCAATGAGTTTTTCTGAACTTAAGTACAGTGATTAGTCACACCACGAGCTTTACGGTGAAGGAAATCATCGTGAGGAAACCTGCATACGTCTGAGAAGAAATTCAAAGGCGTATGTATAGTCGTGCTTGAGTAACGGCGATGGACTCGCCATCTGTCACGTTGGCACCTAATATACCTCTGGCGGAAAGTGGGTGTGTGGGTATTACCTATACACCTCTGCCTACCCCTTCGGGGACCCTTGTGGGAAGGCGTGAGGATATTATTATTATTATTATTATTATTATTATTAGATTAAAACTTCGTGTAAAATAGTCATAATGAGTTATTACTATGTTAGAAACGTGCCCATTAAAAAGTATGATATCTGTAGGTATAGAGATACTGTAGATATAATATATTGATATCTTAATTTATTACGTAAGTTGGGGCTTTATCATATAATCATTTATAGCTGTCATATCAATGTGCAGGTTCGTTACCATTTCGTTCAAATTGCAATAATAATACTAGATTTTTATAGGACAGTGGTATATGACAATTATAAGTCTGACCCTTCCGCTCCAGGGCGCAATCAAGAGAGGTTGGACATAACGGATTCCCCGTTCGAATTTGGAGCTGCCCGACTGAGGCAGGACCTCCACCTTATAGAAGTCCACAGCCAAATGACAACATTTTTTGTGTTGTGTTCGTGCGCGGTGAATAAGGTTTCCTTAAGGTGCATCTAGTACGGGTATAATCCTAGAACTTCAATGTGTTTGTAAATGTGTGCTCACTCTGTGTTTCAGCTAAATTCTGTAAACTTGTTTGAGGTTAAAAATCCCGGCGCAGTTTGTGTGATGAGTATATATAACACAGCGCTGATTCAGGGGCGGAATTTTATACAACAAATATTGCCTGAACGTGACTGCCGAGAAGCCTCACACACCTACATCGTTAGGTATCTATGTTTATATTTACCAGCAAAAGCCTACCTAACCAGCTACTATTTATTTATTCGGGAATACCTTTCACATAGACCTAGCAGTTTTATACAACTAGCAGAATCCGACAGACTGCTCGTTGACATGCAAAGCATCCATTTTGGATTATAGAGGAAATAAATATATTCCTCTACAATTGATTTCACCTAAACTGGAACTACAAAATTTTAAAGGAAACTAATTTGTAAAGTAGAAATTTACTAATAAACAAATGAAATACTGTCTCTTCATTCTTTTTTTCTCCGTGTTCAAATATACTTATTTAAAGGGTACCTACAGTTTTAGTAGGTATAGAGGTTGATAGGAAATTGCAGCTCATTATAGCCTAAAAAGAAAGTTGAAAGTTGCCTCATTCTTCATGTGCTGTTCATCATAAACCAGTACTCTGTACTATAGTTTTACTCAGTAATATATATAGATTATAATATTTCTTATTATTTTTTAAACCCTCTTAGTTATCTACTTTGATGGAGATGCCCTTATCAGTGACTAGTTCCCTCAGTTTTAAGTCACAAGGATCCTATTACACCTGTTCCTTCCATTTGAGGACTCTTAAAAAGATATTTCATACATTTATTATTAATTCCAAAGTAATTTCAAAGTGTATAATTGTCGAGATTCTTATAATAAAGAAATACATATATCCTCCCGCCTTCTCACAAGGTTCCGCATAGGGGTAGCAGAGGTGTGTAGGAGGGACCTACCCGTCATGATTCTTGGCGTATTTATTATATAATTAACAATTTCAAATTCAAGCTAGTATAAATCGTAAGATTTTACTTAGGCACATATTCGGTATTAAATTTCAAGGCATTCATAATTTCCCAGCCATAACTTCCCGCTATTGAAATAACTGGCAACTTTGACAACACAAATGAGCTTAACAATTAACCGTCCAGCCGTAATACCGTACAGGAACCCAATATTTAAATAGGCCGCAGGCTCTAGCTTAATATTCTGCAAGGTAAAGTATACATTTTATTCATGAAGCGGGTGACCGATGCGGGACTATTTTACGATCGTCGATTTGCAAGTGTCTGGTTCGATTCCCGATGCAAATTTCTTCGTTTTACTGCCACACAATAAAACCGTTCGCTTTCATAATATATTTTCTTATAACCCCCGCCGCCACTGCCAAGAAATGTATACTGTCTGTGAAATTGTTATCACATGACACGAATTTTTCAGCATATCCAGTATTTACTTGTTATTATTGAGGGTAACTTACGTATAACCCCACATATAGTAGGTGAAGCATATCCGGGTTGTGGCCACATGTGGTAGAGTAGGTATAATTCAAGGCTTCTAATTTAAGCAACAGAAGGCGAGCCCACGTTGGGCGCCATCTTCTTTACCTTTAATAAAGTGAGCTATTTTATTATGGAATTTGTCCCTGAATCCTTAATGAACAAAATATAAAATCAAATTCGTGACCTATTTGTCAATATAGTTTCTTATGAAAACTACAGAGTATTTCAAAAGAATGTCACAACATGTTGAATGACAATAGCAGTAATGCACGGCAAAAATAGTGAAATGAAAAAGGCAGACAGCAATGCCGCGTATTTTATTCACGAGCCGCCAGTAAAGCTATCAGACATGTCTAAAGTTCGGTGAGTGCAGCTTGCTTTATTTCCGTTTGACCTGTCCCGTTCGACGCTATTCCTGGATACTACCAGTCGCAGCCCAGACATGTTCGTTTCAGCGACAAGCCGAATGCAACTCCGACAGCACACCACTCGCTGCCGACACGGCTCTGCACTACCAAATTTGAATATTTAATTGAGATTATTTTAGCGCAAGTCTGACTAATTTATAAACCAAATTGACGTTTCTACCGTTACCATGTACGTGACTAATGAAAAGCCCATCTCCTATGCTATTTCCAAATGCATCGATTTCATTTAAAATTCCGTATATTTGCATACAGGTTGGCTGCCGGCTACTTTACGATTGCAGTCCAGTTTCGTATTCTTTGTTTGGTGTTTTATTTCGTGCATTTCCAAGCGAGAAGGCTACGTGATACACGGCGCGGCTCGTTCTTTTCATAAAATATTTTCCCGTTGACATTGTACACTTTCTGTAGCATATCTCAAGTTACCTCTTCTCTTTTATTATTTTACAACGTGAAAGTATTGCTAGCTGTTTATTCAATGTAACACCTTGTAAGTGAAAGAATTATTCACCATGGACAGAGCTATCGTCCAAAAATACATTCTCAATGTGCCACCAGAGACACATACAGCGACAGAGCCAGCTCTAAGCTAAACTTAACTTAGATGTACAGTCTCTTGAGGACGCTATTGAAATCCTAGGGTTGCTATAAAGCAACATTTTTATATGTTTATTTTAGTCGGTTGTTTCTAGTAATCTAAAATAACGATTATTTTCGATGCATGAAAACATCAAAAGAGGAGAGAATAATAAAAAAATTATGATTGTCACCTTTTGAAGCATAAATAAATGATTGCTGAATTGGACGATAAAGGACAGCGGAAAGTTACTACGTGTCGCACAAATGTCAGGCAAATGTCATAAGTTTCACGCGCACTTGTCAAGATAGGAGCCGAGTCTACGCACTTCAGTGTTACTTGAACGACTACAATTATTAAACTTTCCCTTGCGCTATCATCAGATAATATACTTTTCGTTGTTCGGAATGCTAAAGCAGATAAAATTCAATTAGCAGGTTCATCGGTACAAAAGAACCTGTAGCTTTTATGCATGGATAAGGATATCTTCGATCGAAATTTAAAATGGAACCGAAAGTGGTGGATGGAGTGGAAGCCCACTCACGATTCACCAGAGTTATGCCAGAGATGACCTTTTTGAAACTCATGAGTGTGTGACAATCACTGGATTTAAATTAAAAATACCGTTTTATAACTACATATCCGCACATAGCTCATTTCTCAAGTCACATGGTGTAAACCTTGCAGACGAAGAGAAGTGTGGTGTGGCGAGACAAACTATGTTTTTGTGCTGGAAACCTTTTATTTTACCAACTTACATTACAACTCTTGCCAACTTACGTCCTACTTACGTCCTACTGACAGTTTTTCCTTTTCTTTCCAACTGACAGTAAAAACTTAAACCTACTTGGATGTGTCGTCAACACATGGTATATTATTCATAATCAAAGATAAATTGTAAGTATCTTTGTGCTTATAGCTCGTATTAAATGTGTTATTTTGTAACGATAAACATCATCCAAAGCCAATCAAATACGAATTCACTGTTAGATGGTTTCTTATACAATAAGACAAACCTTGGTCGGGTTATTCAATATGGTTCGCTGAACAAAGGTACGTACCATTCCACGCATGGGCCAACAGTAATTATTCTTAGTCTGGGCAATGTGAGTAAAAAAGAAAATTAATTTCAACTGGGACGTTTCTTTTTGCAATATCGTACGCACTCGTACGTTAAATAACCCATTTAATATTTCAAAGTCTCCCAGGTTATATATGTTGAGAAATAACAGTATCATATAAGGTCATCCATTTAATAATATTATGAGGGGTCTAATGTCCTGGCTGACTATTGTACGAAGCCCAGTGATGCGCGAAAAAGCTGAATGTGAGCTTCGCTCGAATAACCACTCTCAATGAAAACCTCTTGATTGAAATGTTTATTCAAACATAATGAAATATGCCGATTGATCGCTCCATAAGCCAAATGTATATGCTGTTTTATTTAGATCTAACAAAGCCCCACCAATCAGCTCTTGAATCAAATGATGATAGTTATGTTCCGAGTTCTTGAGAATAGTGAAAACACATAATATATACTTACTATATATAGTCACAATTCACTTTAGTATTTAGAGTAGTTTCAGTAGACACCAACAAAGCCCAGAGCATTTCTAACCTTCGCACCAGTGAATAAGTATACACAATCGTGCCTGAGAGACGGCATCAGATTCGCCATCTGTCAAATTGCCTAATGAGGCAATTACCTCATTACCTCATTAGGCAAGGCATTAGGCTTTGTTGGTGTCTACTGAAACTACTCGACGAACACGGCTATACAAACAAATATACTTAATTCCGTAACACTATATTTTTATCCGTTTGTTAGACCAATCGAGATTACAGATTCCTTTATGTAACGATTCTTCGTGTTATCATTACATAAAAACAAAGTGTACTTTTTAATTAATAACTTTAGTTAATTCAAAACAAAATCATCAAAGCTCGGTTGACCAATTAGCGGAGCGAATTTAAATCAAGAACTTTCCTGACGAACTGCCAACGAATGAGGCACGTAATTTGACAAGTTTTAAATTCAAATCTAGAATTTAATTTTAGAATTGTGCACGTCCCATTTGAGTTTTTGATATTTATTTTGGGTGAGGATTTTGTCGTTTGTTTTAAAGATAGATTTCACCAAGGCATCTGTGGAATATTCAGACGAAAGTTTATTTCCCAATATAGAAGAAGAGAGAATGAGAGGGTTGTCAGTGGCACAGGGAAAGGAAGAAATGGTTGAGATAGTTAAGATATTTGAAGCATTGCACAAAGAAGTGTGAGCTACACGTAAGGTGCGGAAGCTAACGGCCGTCAGGGCGCTCAAGTAAACTGCGCCCGCGCACGTTAACAATGAAACCTACTTTTGCCGCATTTTCAAATAACGGTGCAGTTAACGAGCCTAATGACGTTAATAATAAGTACAGCGGCATTTGTAGAATGGGTGTCCATGCCTAATTATGTATATTATGTCAATATATTAGTATATTATATTATGTCATAGTATATGGGTACGTGTACATGAGATTGATGGAACATTCATGTGTCAATTGAACAAGTACATACATACATATCATCACGCCAAGTCCCTAGCGGGGTAGGCAGAGAGTATAGAGCGCCAGTTCTCTCTAGACTTACATACCTCTTTCGCTTCGTCCACATTCATCAGTCTCTTCATACATGCTCGTCGGTTTCGGGTACTCTTAACGTTCCCGTCCTTGAGAGTCCGATCTATTTGATCCAGGTAGTTGGAACGTGGCCTTCCTCTGCCTATTCTTGCACACACTTTTGCTTTGTATATCTGTTTCGTCAAACTTTCTTCACTCATCCTTTCTATGTGTCCAAACCAACATAACATGCCTTTCTTCATCTTTACAATTACGCCCTCATTCACGCCAGTTAATTTGCGAATCTCTTCATTGCGGATTCGATCTAATATCGTTACGCCGTACATTTTTCGAAGAGATCGCATCTCGACTGCATTCAAGCTATTTTCATACTTCCTCTGACATACCCAGGATTCGCTGCCATACAATAAGGTAGGCACCAATATCGCGTTGTAGACAGCAACTCGAGCAATCAATCAATTGATCAATTGAACAAGTAAGCGACATATTCAAAATTAGTACGCTACTACTCATTATTGTGTGTAAAGTTTTGATATAAATGTTTGCCAAAGGAAAACATCGACAGGAAACCTGCATACGCTTGAGAAGTCATTGAAAGGCGTATGTATAGTCGTGTTATGGCGATGGAATCACCATCTGCCAAATTGGCACCTTAAATGTATGGCTGGCGGAAAGTGGGTGCGTGGATACTACCTATACACCTCTGCCTACACCTTCGGGGACCCTCGTGGGACGGTGTGTGGGTATACATTTTATTTGCTAATTGTTATCTATGTTGAGATTTATATGTTGTAGCCCATGATCAATAATTGATTCAGTTGAAAGCTTTTATTTTAAATTGATCGCCGTTACAATTTAGTATGTATCAAAATACATATTAATCAATAAATCCTGTTGGATTAATAAGGTCATATTTAACGAAGGCCACATAGCTTATAAAATGCTAATTAAGAACTCTTAACGATTATTTGAGCGCTAATAAAGCCCAGACAGCGGTAATGAAAGCAAAGAAAGCGATGCTCCCGGCTAGCTTCCGGCCAATAAGTGCACACCGACCATCCGGGAACACCTAATTTCCTCATTTTTCCGCAAACGATTCTTTTGCCAATTAAGTAACTTCTCGCAGTTGAATGAAGTTAGTGGCCACTCTGTATACTAAGTATTATAAATACGTATCGTGACTACATATCTGGATGAGTGAGGAAAATTGACGAAACAGATATACAAAGCAAAAGTGTGTGCAAGAGGCAGAGGAAGACCACGTTCTAACTACCTGGATCAAATCGATCGGACGCCCAAGGACGGGAACGTCAAGAGTACTCGAAACTGGCGAGCATTTATGAAGAGACTGATGAATGTAGACGAAGTGAAAGAGGTATGTAAGTCTAGAGAGAACTGGCGCTCTATACTCTCTGCCTACCCCGTTAGGGACTCGGCGTGGTGATATGATATGATGTCTTACAAATCTAAGCGGCAGGTAATCATAAGTAATAGGTACGTAAATAAAAAGGATTGACACTTAGGAATTCGTTGATAATGTTGAAATATTACGGCAAGTTTAAAAAAAAATTAAGTTAATTTGACACAAAGCGTAACTTGTTGAAACAAGTTACGCTTTGTACCAAATAGCAGGTTTTTCTACCGCGTTATAATTCACATAAGATCGCTATGTATGTACTACAGAAAGGCTATATAAATAAGAACATACAATCTAGAACTATTAAGTTTATTTTCCTAGCATGGAAAAAAATGTGCATAAATTGAAAATAGCTCTAAATGCATCTAAGCTACATGACGACGACGCGGATTGGATTCGATATTGAAATACTTTCTTGGAAATTGCAATGATAAGTAATAATCCTAAAAACAATCGATTTGCACCAAAAGTACGCAATGCGGACTTTTTGAGACACTAAATATTTATTACCTTATTGTTTATATGATTAAAATAATAATATGAATTACTAGAGAACATGTTATACTTGACAAAGGTTATGGTGAAAATATCGTAAAAGTATCGTAAAATTTACGGCGTGACCGCTGTCTTCTCTTGATGGCTTATTATAAGAGTACGAAAGGAACCCTCAAGGCCCCATTTCGATGTAATTCTATCGGCTTTAAATTGATACAGATTTACCTACTTCATACTTCCCTTCATCCAACTCAATTCATTCGTTCGTTTTACACGACCCGTGGTGACCAAGTTTAAGTAGTCGCCTCCAACATTAAGATTGCAGATTGAAAACTGGTTCAACTACTGCAGACTGGAGAGTATTTTTCTTTACATTATTTAATAATATTAGTGTTGATGTAACTTATTCGGCCGTGATAAAAACTTATAAACATGATTCATTCACCGCAGGTAGGAAAAACCATTGGGTCCAATCAGGATTGCCATTCAACAAAACATGGTGAAACATGGTATCCAAATTGAACGTCACATATTGGGGTCCACGTTAAGGTTATATATACCTTTCAACATGAACAAGTATATTATATTATTATATTTAAATAAAAATGCTTTAGGTATTGAATTTTTTTACTGTAGAAATGCGACAGCAATTTATAACTTATTGAATTGTAAAGTGATACAACCGCAATTTGGCAGTTACACAAAGGATTTTTTCTTGCGTTTAGGAAAAATTCCGTGAAATACCATAAAAATGAAATATTTTTTTGTCAAATAAAGAAATGGACAAAGCGAAATTACATAGAAGATTTTAGATTCTTATAAAACATACATCCTACCTTTAATCTTATAAATGTGAATGTAAGTTTGTTTGTTACGCTTTCACGTAAAAACTACTAAACCGATCATCATAAAAAATTGTACACATATTCTTGGAGGTATTAGAAGTAACATAGGATACTTTTTATTGAAAAATCAAACAATTTTTACGAAAGATAAAAATGCCGTCCACGCCGACGAAGTCGCGGGCACAGCTAGTACAACATAAAACATATAACACATTGCCTCTTAAGAAAAAATATCTCCAGCAAAAATTGGGTGTGTGGGTACTACTGACACATTCTCCCCCCCACCTTGCGGATCCTTGTGGGAAGGCGTAGAATGCTACGCCTTAATTTACGTTATTGTGCTTTAATTAAATGCAACGTTGATCTATGAAATGTATGTCAAAATATATCCCTACGCCTTCCCACAAGGGTCCCCGAAGGTGAAGGCAGAGGTGTATAGGTAATACCCACACACCCACTTTCCGCCAGAGGCATATTAGGTGCCAACGTGACAGATGGCGAGTCCATCGCCGTTGCTCAAGCACGACTATACATACGCCTTTTGAATTTCTTCTCAGACGTATGCAGGTTTCCTCTCGACGTTTTCCTTCACCGTAAAGCTCGTGGTGTGACTAATCACTGTACTTAAGTTCAGAAAAACTCATTGGTACAGTCGGGATTGGATACGCAGGTTTTGTCGATTGAACATAAAACGTATTCACCACAGGCTTCGTCATCTATGGAATTAAGTATATATACATGTATAAGTACATACAATTTTGTCTAGTTCACGTGTGGTTAGTTTGTGTGGAATTGCCTCATTCTGTGCTGGTTTTTCTACATGCTTATCTATTCAGAGAACAATAATAAAAACTCTTTAGTCATCGATATCTCCGCTTTTTAGTGTGGTATATTATCGGTAAATGTATATGATAGCAAAACATGACTATGATTATAATTTACAGTCATAATATTTATTGGTTAAGTCCGTGGAAAACAGATGATTAAGTGACAACTATTATCACGATTTTTATCATTTTTTAAACTTAAAAAAATATTTGTAGTTTGTTTAATATCCCATTCGATTCTTTAGACTATTTCACATTAAGAAATTTTGCCTTAAACAAGACGACAGAACGTATACTACTATAGATAACGCTATGGATATAGAGAGTGCCATCCACGATGACGCGCCCCACCAATGTGTTGTCGAGGAGGTCCGGGATTAAGTTTCGCAGTCAGGAGCTCTAACCACTAGACCAGACGGCCATACTTAAGTTTATAAAACCCTGTTGATACTAAAACTAGTGTACATCACACCCACAAAGGTCAGCGAACCTTAAGCTTCCCTGATGCCACTGATAATTTTGCTATTAGGCCATCGATCTACATAGCGGCTGTCTAAGGGCCTAAATCGAATTCGTAATTCCATTTTCAATTTCATTTGTATCAACAGTGTAAACAAAATAACTTGAACAAGCATTAGACACAGGTCTGAAGAAGTAATAGTAAACAAAAGAATAGCTATGATAAAACGACCAAATCGATTGGGAATACCGCCTCAGCTATACCCCAACAGGAAAACTCCATTTACAAAACGGAGTAGAGACAAACCTAAATACCTTGTAAGTAAACGAAGCGCAATAAGTAATAGCATTTTCTCCTTTGTCAGAATCTCAAAACAAACGGCCGATGAAAAACTCGACACAAGTTACCTACTCACAACAGTTTGCTGTTCCTACTTTAGTTGTAGGTATTGTTTTGGGGTTTTCTAATGCTACTACCTACTACTACTACCGTAACGTCTTTGAGTTAAATCTGTCTCAGAACTTTCATGATGGTTATCCAGTTCTGAAGTAATACTTTACTTTTATAAACGTTGTTGATAAAAAATTAATATTGTTATAACATTCCCATAATTCCTCCAAGATGTAGGCAGAGGTGCCACTTCTGGAGTAGAACGGGCCCTCTACTCTCCCTGCCTACCCCGTGACGGAGTCGGCGGGATGATATATATATTTTTTACATAGTTAAAAGGCATATGCATAGTCGTGCTTAAGTAACGGCGATGGACTCGCCATCTGTCTGTGATATGTATCTCTGGCGGAAAGTGGGTGTGTGGGTACTACCTATACACCTCTGCCTACCCCTTCGGAGACCCTTGTGAGAAGGCGTAAGGCGCCTTAATATATACTTAAGAGTAGTTCTGGTAATATCAACAGGGAGTAATATTCAGTCGAGTAATTATTTTAAATACGTATTTATTCCATAATCAATTGTAGTGACAAAATAATCTTATAAGAAAATTAGTGCGGTGGTGGAGGGTCGGGAGGGTCGGGCTGTGGTGGCGGCGGCATTTCCAAAACAGAAAAAGAAACGGAAAAGTTTTTATATTTATTAAACATGCTTTATAGCTGACAAAAACGCACGTATTAATGTATATAATATATATATAAATAATAATATAATTGAAGCCGTGGTGGCCGAGTGGTTCGAGCAGTTGCCTGCGTTGGGATATATGGGTGGGATAGGCGTGAGGATATATTATTATTATTTATTATTATAATATATTTCCTTCCTTCCTTCCCACAAGGGTCCCCGAAGGGGTAGGCAGAGGTGTATAGGTAACACCCACACACCCACTTTCCGCCAGAAGTATATTAGGTGTCAACGCGACAGATGGCGAGTCCATCGCCGTTACTCAAGCACGACTATACATACGCTTTTGAATTTCTTCTCAGACGAATGCAGGTTTCCTCTCGATGTTTTCCTTCACTATAAAGCTGGTGGTGTGACTAATCACTGTACTTAAGTTCAGGAAAACTCATTGGTACAGTCGGGATTCGAACTTGCGACCTTTGCGTCACAGGCAACTGCTCGAAACACTCGGCCACCACAGCTCTGTATTAATGTGGTGTAGGTATACTGAATGTTTAAGCTGTTTGTGCTCTGTATAGAAGTAGTAACAGTATAAGGCACCAGTACAGCGCAGCGCAGGCGCGCAGCGGAGTACAGCGCCAGTCCTGTGCCTCCAGTCTACACTTACAGAAAGTCACATCCACATTAATATCTCACCGATTACGAACGAGTACTTACTAATTATTATGCCTCCAGATCCCAACCCATAGACGCGGAGAATGTACATATATATATATATAC
>JACCPG010002005.1:0-18256 GCA_016069955.1 Drepana arcuata | reverse complement strand
ACATATACTTACAAAACATACATACAATAAAATATACATAAATAAAGCTATATATGTTTAATTAGTGCAATACTTTATATCAGGTACTAAGGGCATTCAATGGTGGGTAAAACAAATAGGTACTCTATTGTCGACACTGCCTGAGATGTAATCTAAGCTTATTGATCATAAATCATATTTATTCATGGCAGCTTTCATATTTGTATAATTTAAAAAAATACTTCAATTTGAAACAATTTCGAAAACCGTCTGATAGATATACATCCGTAGACATTTTTGTGATCTTTTATCTGTTTGTTCACGATAGACTCAAAAAGTTATAAGCTAATTTTTATCCGCTTACCACTTATAGTCAGACTCATTCGTGGTCAAGTAAAGTGTATAATTTTATAAGGATATGTGTAACTTGGTTGAAATAAGCTGATGCGGCTCTCCAACAGAAAAAAAAACATTGGCATAATGTTTCCACCCTTGCGAAGCCGGAGCGCATCGCTAGTATGATACCTTTGCAATAATTAGCACGTGAATTTTCCAAGCCACAGAAACTACAATAATTAAAACACGCTACAAACCTCCATAACCTAACAGTTAAAAATGACTAATAGCAGTGAAGAACCACAAAGATCATTTGCTGAAAATCAGTCAGCGATATAATTACGTGGCATTTAAACAAATGCTCCCAAAAGCCTTCCCGAGGCGCACCATTTTTCACGAGTCTCGCCATAAAGCGATACGTCAAAATCAGTGTTCGCGTAAATTTCGCCCGCCACCGCACACTAGTTGGTACACGCCTAAGCTGGGAACTTAAAGCGGGTACAATATATTTCTTTTTTATATAATAATATAATTATTATTATTTTTTTAACTATTTATTTATTATAAAAACATAATAATATATCCTCTCGCCTTCCCACAAGGGTCCCCGAAGGGGTAGGCAGAGGTGTATAGGTACCCATACACCCACTTTCCGCCAGAGATATATTTTAAGTGCCAGCGTAACAGATGTCGAGTCCATCGCTGTTTCTCAAGCGCTATACATGCGCCTTTGAATTGCTTCTCAGACGTATGCAGGTTTCCTCTCGATGTTTTCTTTAAACCGCAAAGCTCGTGCGGTGACTAACTCTACTTCCTACTATTTGGGCACTGGGACAAATTTATATCAGAGATAGATAACTAATTATGAAATCAAGAGTTACGCGAATAAATTCGCGAAAACCTAGTAATTATGTAATCATTGTCTGATACTCACGCAAATATGGCAGTGGTCCTGGGGAGAGGCGAGGTTAAACTGACAACTTGCAGTTATTCTTTTCAGCCAGCTATGCCGCTAAATCTATACTAATATCAGAAAGAGGTTGTTTGTTTATACGTGCTTAGCTCTGGAACTACTGAGATAGCTTGATTATCATAGATGGCTATAAGCTAGAGGCAGACGAGGCAGAGGAAGACCACGTTTTAACTAGCTATATCAGATCGGTCAGACGCTCAAGGACGGGAACGTCAAAAGCACTCGAAACCGGCGAGCATGTATGTAGAGACTGATGAATGTGCAGAAGCTAAAAACGTATTATATGCAAGTCTAGTGAAAACGGCTGTTCTATTCTCTCTGCCCACCCGTTAGAGACTCGGCGTGATGATATAATAAATTATAATTATATATCCTCACGCCTTCCCACAAGGGTCCCCGAAGGGGTAGGCAGAGGTGTATAGGTAATACCCACACACCCACTTTCCGCCAGAGGTATATTAGGTGCCAACGTGACAGATGGCGAGTCCATCGCCGTTACTCAAGCACGACTATACATACGCCTTTGAATTTCTTCTCAGACGTATGCAGGTTTCCTCTCGATGTTTTCCTTCATCGTAAATTATAATTATTAATTACTTTCCCTACACTAGGCAAAGCCGGTCCCTAGTGTGCCTAGCTTATGGCATACATACATATTTATGCTACAAGTTAGGCACACCTATCAGCATGTTACTACGCAACGGCACGGATGATCAAATTCAACGCCAGAGAGGCTTCAGGACACAAAGTGTATTAATTAGTATGGTGAGTATTAACACGTTTTAAATGAAGTACCTGGATGACCGAGCTTAGCTCGGTATTTTTCAGATTTATACTTTTTCGTACGAATGACATACTTATGACAACCAAACACTCATTGGCTTAAAGTTTGTTGCTTAGCAACGCTTTATCAGTGGGGAAATTCATATACTAATTAAATTGTTGGAGATTTTCAATGCCGAAAAACACGGATAAAACGACTTTTTTTTTAATGAAACCTAGCTAGATCGATTTATCGCCCCCGAAATCTCCCCCTTACCAAATTTCATGAAAATCGTTGGAGCCGTTTCCCAGATTCAGATTATATATATAGATATATACAAGAATTGCTCGTTTAAAGGTATAGGGATTAGTTATGTCATATGACAGTCGCTTCTTGCAAGATCCTAAATGCAGCAATAACACGAAGTCATGAAGCTTAGACAAAGGTCTCACCGAGTCGAATCCAACACGACAGGTGTCAAATCTGCCATTGTTAAAAGATTGACTGTTGTTGCACCATATTGTTTGTAAATGAATTTTTTCACCTGACAAGTTCCTGACTTACACCGGCGCATTAATTTTCAGTACGGAACAGTAAGCTTGATAAATGAGTGTCGGAGTTTCAAAGGGAGCACAATGGAGCCCTGACCCGAGAGACGGGTCGTTAATCAAAAAATGTCTATGACGTCAAGGTGAAGGGAGTAAGTAAATAAGCCTGGATGTGGTTACGGCTTTGTCAGCCTTAGATGGTCCAACCGTTATATCAAATTCATTAATCAAACTACGTTCGCCAAAGAAAGCGGTTATTCTACTTCATTTTTCAGATTGACCTGAACTGTATTACACAAACCTGAACTTAAAAATGGGGTGTAAGATATTTGTATAACACACATATTATAAGCTCGAATCCCGATTGTAACTATAGATCGTGCCATCCACGACGCACCCCACTATGATTCTTCACTACAGTTTATAGTGTAAGTGTGCAACCTTCCACTAATGTTTGAGTATTGTCGGTACACACTGATTACCTATGAATCCACACGTACACTACAATTAATACACTCTGGTCATACTCCCCGCATCACGCGACCCCTCCACTAGAAATTAGTGGGGCGCGTCTTCATGGATGGCGCTATTTATATGTGATTTTATAAACTTAAGTACATGGAATAGTCACGAGCTTTACGTTGAAGCCAAACATCGAGAGTAACCAGCCTGCGCACATTTGAGAATAAATTAAAGTGCTTTAAAAACGACAATAGACTCGCCCCATCTGTCACGTTAGCACTTATTTCAAGTCAAATACTGAATTGTGTTACACCTCTGCTTACCCTTTCGGTTCAAGGCGCGAAGATATATCTATTACATCCATTCGTATCTATTTTCTTATTGCACTGTTTCGGTACTACGCTTTTCTACAATATTAATGATTCTTTGTGAAAAGAAATCATTGAGAATTGTTTATCGCGTCCATTCGTTTTACTCTCTGTGTAAGCGTTATCTTCTGAGGTTGCACCCTCAGGCGCTATGAGCGGCAGATGATCAACGTCATACCTAATGCGATTATGGCCTCCTACACAAGGGGATCTATCCCAGAACAATTCCTGTGTTCCCAGAAGAATGATGCGTCTGTTTCTCAAATTAAATATAGTCAGATATATAGATTTGATCATTTAAGAGATTATGTCATAGGAGTAATAAGAATATGACTATTGAATTAATTTACACTTATAAAATAAAGATGGTTCGTTGGTTTTTAAATGTCTAAAATGGATGAGCTCAATAACTAATTAACAGATTTTAAAATACCTTTCACTTATACAGAAACCCACATTTATATACTCATACTTTATAGAAGAGCATGTATGAAGAGAATAATGAAAGTGGACGAAGCGAAAGAAGTATGTAAGGATCGTAGCAAGTGGAAAGAAGTGGTCTCTGCCTACCCCTATGGGAAAGAAGCGTGATTATATGTATGTATGCATGTATGTATGTATGTATACTTTATAAATGTACATCGCAAAGATACAAAGATCGCAAGTTCGAATCCCGACTGTAGGTACCAATGAGTTTTTCTGAAGTACAGTGATTAGTCACACCACGAGCTTTACGGTGAAGGAAAACATCGAGAGGAAAGCTGCATGCGTCTGAGAAGCAATTAAAAGGCGTATGTATAGTCGTGTTTGGGTAACGGCGATGAACTCGCTATCTGTCACGTTGCCACCTAAAATATTTCTGTGTCGGAAAGTGCGTGTGTGGGTATTATTACCTATATACCTCTGCCTACCCCTTCGGGGAAGGCGTGAGAATATGTTATTATTATTTTATTATATTATAAAAGTGTCAAAAATCAAAACGATATGCATATATATTATCTGTTAAAGAATACAAATGTTATTTTTAAGCATTCAATATTAAATCAAAGGGAATGAAGATTTCTCAAAATGACTTATAATGTTTATTGAGCGTGGCTTTTCGTAGAAAACGATTACAATACTAACAGGATGTGGGGAATAAATTCTGACCGGATACTAAAATCGCTCCATCGACAAATTTATGCAGTTGTTAAGGCAGATTTATATGAGAAGACGCGACGTGTGAAGCCGGGCTACAGACGGCTCAGTAGAATTGAAAGCTTTTATAGTTTGCAACTGCAAATTTCATTTATAGGATTATTGGAAGACTAGCGGTCCGTCCCGGCTTCGCACGGGTGGGGTTTTTTTCTTTATAAAAGAAAATATAGCCTTTGTCACTCAGAGTGAATGTAGCTTTCCAATGGGGAAAGAATTTTTCAAATCGGTCCAGTCCTTGTTGAGCCAATTTGTTACAAACATACTTACATACAAATCTTTCCTCTTTGCATGGACTATATTCCAACTGCCTAGATCAAATTGATCAAACAGTCAAGGATGGGAACAGTTGATTGAACAATGTGAGAACAATGTGGCTTACAAAATATATGGAGATACTTTTTAGGTGCCAATGTGACAGATGACGAATCCATCGTCGTTACTCAAGCACGACTATACATACGGCGATGATTTTTTTCTCAAACGTATGCAGGCTTCCTCTCGATGTTTTCCTTAACCGTAAAGCTCACGGTGTGACTTATCACTGTACTTAAATTCAGTAAAATTACCTAGTACGAACAGGATTCAAACTTGCAATATTTGTATTGCAGGCAACCAATACTAATATTTACCTACTATATCTATATTTATTTGTGTATATCTACGTGATCACAATTACCATGTTTGTCATTTTTTAAGTTCGTGTGTATCAGAACGAAGCCCTATAAATTACGATGCCGTAAGTAATGCTGAAACATTTATTGCGAAGAATATCAGCATCAAAGAAACATGCCATTGAGATGATATTATCATAAATCTAGTTATCTTTGCAGTTAAACAAAACACGCTACTGATCTGACTAGAATTAATATAATCTGAAAATAAATCAATCATTTATACATTTCCGGGAAATTGCGAAATTATTGAAGGAAACTATATAATAATAATATATCCTCACGCCTTCCCACAAGGGTCCCCGAAAGGGTAGGCAGAGGTGTATGGGTAATACCCACACACCCACTTTCTGCCAGAGGTATATTATAGGTGCAAACGTGACAGATGGCGAGTCCATCGCCGTTACTCAAGTACGACTATACAGACGCCTTTGAATTTCTTCTCAGACGTATGCAGGTTTCCTCACGATGTTTTCCTTCACCGTAAAGCTCGTGGTGTGACAGAAAAACTCATTGGTGCAGTCAGGATTCGAACTTGAAGGAAACTATTCATCGTTTTTGAAATGATAGATTTAAAACTAACTGGACCTTGCCGATTTCACACGAATAGAATTTGTTTTCATAGAGAATTTTTCTGGTGTATAACATGTCACATCGTGAGGGTTTATCCAGTTGCTAAATCTATCTCTGTGGTAAATTTCACCCAATTCTGTTCAGTAGCTTTTGCTTGACAGAAGGACAAACATCTTCATAAACTTTCGCATTTATAATACTAGTGGTGACCCACGATTTCCCCTGGATATTTTATTAGTATAATTTTATCTAAATTTATTTTCGGAACAATAAATCCTGTGTATTCTAATCCAATAATCTATCTCTGTGCAAAATTTCACTCAATTCCATTAATCTGTTCTGCTGTGATTGAGTAACAAACATCCATACATAAATACTATTAGTAGGATTTGTTAGATTTGATAGATCTTAATATAAAATGTATATAAATTACGTGTCACGTTGTTTGTCCGCGATGGACTCCTAAACTACTTGACCTATTTCAATCAAATTTACACACCGGTTGCAGGTTGATCCAACTTAAAAGATAAGATAGCTTACATCACAATTGGACCCGATAGGTGGCGCTGCGATCGTGTTTCAGGAAATTTAACTATTTAACCTGGGCGATGCTGGGCGGCTAGTAGTTAATAAGAATTGCCATGAATTAATAGCAACCATAGCTTGTTCAAAACTCGTATATTTTTATTCAAATCGACTTTCATTCGATATTTATCTCCTAATCGTTGATATTATATTAAAATGTTATGGCCGCGATGTAATCAGAGCTAAGTAGGGCAACTTTTATTAGCCAAAGATAATAGAATTCAATTTACAAGATATCATATTAATTTGTGATTTATGCCTGGTTCGTGGGCTCTATCCACGATAGACAACTATTTGAGTTAATAACTTCACGGAAAGGTCCCCGATGAGGTAGGCATAGTAGGATTTGGCAATATCCTATTTTCGCCAGGGATTTATTGGCGTGTCAATGTGACAGATGGCGTACGTCACCGTATATCTTTGGAATTGTCTGTACTTCACCGTACAGACGGCAGGGTTTGATCCGGCAAACTTTCGTTGGCAGAATATTACTAAAACCACTCGGCCATCACGGTTTTATCTTAGTTATTTATCCATTAACGAAAGGTTATCCTTTGATAGTTTCAAATGAAATCAAGGAATTTTCCTCAAACTCATTTTGTGTAGGTAAGTGTATAAAACTATAAGAGTTATATATATATCGAAGTCAATACAGTGGAATCGGGAAGTTAATCAAGTATCGTTTGCATTTAAAATGTTTAGAGCCAGTTTTAGGAACTTGTATTTTCACGCCTGACGAAATATTCCCACTATTTGAGCGGCGTCACATAATACCGGAACAAACAGATGATTACTGCTTATCACGTCTTGATGTCATACTTTCTTCCTTCCGTTGTGAACTGAGATTATAATCTTAATTATAGTTACGATGAAGGCATTTGACAAAGTGTTTCATTGTAGATGATTTAAAGAAGGACCTCGACATGTTGATATTTTATGGCACGGATAATTTCAAAGATACGTTGCAACGGCCGCCTGGTCTAGTGGTCAGTGGCTGCCAAACTTGAAGTCGCAGTCTCGATTTCCACTGAGGGGAGACATTCGTATGATGATCAAGTATTTTTTTTTAAGTCACGGATGTCCTATTTATATGTACTAACTGTAACTAATTTAATGGGCAATTAATTTAATGTATAATTTTATAATATATGTCAAAGTGAAGACATTTTTCTTTTATTATCTACTAAATCAGTACATTCGCATAATACCAAATATATATCGCAAATATAAGCTACATAAGTAATGGTTATTGAAAATTTATGCGCCATTAAATATAAAAGTACCTAACGGAATTCCGGGCTAATGTAGCAGCATTTTTAGTTTGATTTCGGTGGGATAATAATAAAGCCGAGGTTTAGAATGACAAGAAACTAAATTATAAATAATATCGTTATGATCTCGCCAATTTAGCATATTCAAAAGAAGCCATTTATAATATTTCGCCTCTTTGAAGCTACGCACGATTTGAAAGTTGGTTCCAAGAATATGGCGTGCAATGTCTGATTTACGAGATCCGCCATAAAGTGTACGGTTTTAATTTGAATATATGCGTTTAGGAAGGTGATGCAACTGGCCGGTATGATGCGATTATAACGTAATTTATTGCTCAGGATATACAAAGATAGTGAAAGCTACAGACAACACTGTTATTCATTAAAATCGAGGTGTTTTGTCGATGTTCGCAAATATTTAATACGCTTTTAGAACGTTTTTTAAAGGCATATAGTATCTTATATATCCACACGCAGGCCCATGAGAATCCATAAAGTGACTGGACTCACTCGATGTCCCGGAACTCACGCTACGAGAGACAATACAAAAAAAAAAAAAAAAAAATATGCAGGTTTCTTCTCGATGTTTGCCTCCACCGTAAAACTCGTGCGTGACTAGTCACTGTGATTAAGTTCTGAAAACTCATTGGTGCAGTGGGATTTGAATTTGCGATCTTTGTGTCGCAGGCAACTCTAACTACTCGACCACCAAAGCTTGTAAAGTATTAATTTTATAAATAGTTAAACACCCTGTTTTCGCTGGAGATATAGTTAAGTGCTCTGAAACACAGGTTTCCTTTTGATGTTTTGCGTCACCGTAAAGCTCCTGGTATATTAATAAAAGGCTAATGAGAACATAATGCCCTTCACAACTGGTCGCATGAAATGTTCATACTCAATACCTGCGAGCCACGTCACCGCAACGCCACCCCCGCGTCAAAGGTGACACAGTGACGTCAGTCGGCTGGCTTTGTGGCCCTCACGTGGCACACGAAGTGACGTGCCTGACGCGTGACAAGTGACAAGTTTGTCGTGTCGCACGTTCTATTTTGCTAAGACGTAAAATATGACACTGTTTTCGCTTTTGTAATACGATTATTTATAATAATAATAATATTATAATATATCCTCACGCCTTCCCACAAGGGTCCCCGAAGGGGTAGGCAGAGGTGTATAGGTAATACCCACACACCCACTTTCCGCCAGAGGTATATTAAGTGCCAACGTGACAGATGGCGAGTCCATCGCCGTTACTCGAGCACGACTATACATACGCCTTTGAATTTTTTCTCAGACGTATGCAGGTTTCCTCGCGATGTTTTCCTTCACCGTAAAGCTCGTGGTGTGACTAATCACTGTACTTAAGTTCAGAAAAACTCATTGGTACAGGCGGGATTCCTTTTGCGACCTTTACGTCGCAGGCAACTGCTCGAACCACTCGGCCACCACGGCGCGTTTTTTATATTATTTATAATGTAATTAGATTTCATAGCTAGATTTGTTCCGGAATAAAACTTATCTTTTGTGTATATCCAGCTAATATTTCTGTGCGAAATTTCCATTCTGCCGTTCTGACATAATTGATCGAGAATATACCTACTCACTTCTGTATTTATAATATGAGTAGGAGTTTTTCGTGGTAAAAATTAATAATAAAATAAAGAACGTCAAGAGTACTCGAAACTGACGAGCATGTATGAAGAGACTGATGAATGTGGACGAAGCGAAAGAGGTATGTAAGTCTAGAGAGAACTGGCGCTCTATACTCTCTGCCTACCCCGTTAGGGACTCGGCGTGATGATATGTATGTATATTTGTTGATGACAGCTTTTAACTAGAAAAATAATTCAATAATTGAAATAGCTTGCTAAAAAACCATATGATTGAGCATGATTTGTTATCTGTATTCTTTTGCGTCTTCATTCAAGATAACTTTGAAGTCATTAATTTAGAAAGTGGTTAGATTACCATCGCTTTATGACGAAAATTGCCGGCCCTAGGGGACCCTTTTGTCCCTCGATATCTGGAAGGACGAGTGCGTCGTATTAAAAGAAATTAAGTTTTGTTATACTCTCCTAAATTAAACATGTTAATTATTCCAAAATACATACATACATACATACATATCATCACGCCAAGTCCCTAACGGGGTAGGCAGAGAGTATAGAGCGCCAGTTCTCTCTAGACTTACATACTTCTTTCGCTTCGTCCACATTCATCAGTCTCTTCATACATGCTCGTCGGTTTCGAGTACTCTTAGCGTTCCCGTCCTTCAGAGTCCGATCTATTTGATCCAGGTAGTTGGAACGTGGCCTTCCTCTGCCTCTACTTGCACACACGTTTGCTTTGTATATCTGTTTCGTCAATCTTTCTTCACCCATCCTTTCTTCACTCATTCCAAAATAATGCATAATTCTATTAAAGGTCTATGAAACCCAATGCTAACAAAACAGTATTCAAAACAAAACAACCTAGTACAGAGATGCAGGTTTGAACAACAAAGCGCGTTAACTTTTCAGTCAATTAACGCAGAACAAAATAATTTCGAGCGAATGCAACCGATTACACCGGCGAGGGATTCCAATTGCTCATTAAATTATTCCAATACAGCAAATATTGTGTTAAATGCAAACACTTTATTCTATTGACTAATGGGCGAATCAATTTAATTCGGTACACAAATATACTATTGACTGGGTTAAGCCAGATAAGAGTGTGAGAGCAGTGATGGCCGAGTGGTTCGATTAGTTGCCTGCAACACAAAGATTGCAAGTTCGAGTTGTACCTATGAGTTTATCTGAAATTATAATATAATATAATATATTCTCACGCCTTCCCACAAGGGTCCCCGAAGGGGTAGGCAGAGATGTATAGGTAATACCCACACACACCCACTTTCCGCCAGAGGTATATTAAGTGCCAACGTGACAGATGGCGAGTCCATCGCCGTTACTCAAGCACGACTATACACCTTTTGAATTTCTTCTCAGACGTATGCAGGTTTCCTCTCGATGTTTTCCTTTACCGTAAAGCTCGTGGTGTGACTAATCACTGTGCTTAAGTTTTAGAAAAACTCATTGGTACAGTTGGGATTCGAACTTGCGACCTTTGCGTCGCAGGCAACTGCTCGAACCACCCGGCCACCACGGCTCTGAAATTAGGTACAGTGATTAGACACACCACAAGCTTTACGGCGAAGAAAAACATTGCGACAAAACCTGTATATACGTCTGAGTAGTCATTCAAAGGTGTATGTATGGTCGTGCTTGAGTAACGGCGGTGAACTCGTAATCTGTCACAGCACCCATATTATATCTTGCGAAAAGTGGGCATGGGCATTAGCGGCGAACCTCTGCCTATCCCTTCGGGGAACCTTGTGGGAAGGTGGGAAGATAAAACAGTTATGTTCTGTCGTTGCAATGACTAGACGTCTTTAAGATATGTTTTGATATATATTTTATATCTAAATTAAAATATCTATATCAAACTATGGGCAGACTATGGTGAAGCTTTTGTTTTATCGGGTGTTATGGGGACGTCCGCGAGGGTGTCTGGTCTGAATGAAAAAATGCACTATAATAACTCGCTAATTGGCGCTGCAGTATTTCAACTTACCGTTCAGCCGATCGCAATGAAAGTGGCAAGATCTTGCAACGAATGCCGTTGGCTAGATAGTACCAATATACACTTTGGTAGTTCTTGCTTGCCTAGCACAGAAGGTAGTCCTAGCTTTCTTACCACAGGGGCCGTAAAATAAGGTATAAAATTGACTCAAAATTACTCCCAGTAAATTTTCTCTTTTGCTGATATATATAGATAGAACTTGTGTAATATTTTCCGTCATAATAACATATCATTAGTCACAAAGAGCGACAGGCAGACAGGTCGGCAAATAAACACACACGCAGACGATTACTGACAAACAACTGCACTGTAATGAATGGTTCCTTGCACCGAGGGCGGAGGCTTCGTGGCTGTCTAGATGTGTACTGGTTCCATTTGTGGTGCTATTTACAATTGTTGAAATGTTACTGTAAGGTTGTATATTATTCAAAGTCAATTAAAACAATACATTGATATGTACACGAATAGTAATGTAAGAATTTTAAGTTCAATACGATCAGAAGCTCCTAATGCAGGCGTAACAAAAAGAGTAAATGTTAGTATTGTATTGCATAGTATGTCTTCACATCGCCCCAAAATAGACCCGAAGAGATGGAGGAGGCGCCGAAGATGTATTTTAGATGCTAACGTGACAGATGTCGAGCCTAAAGCCGTCACAAACGCATGCAAGGAAAACCTCTCGATGTATTCCTTTACCGTAAAGCCTTGTTCTTAAGTTCAGCAACAATTATTGTTACAGTCTAAACGCAAACTTGCAAACCACTCTACTTTATGGTAATTAAACATTTTACAGAATCAGAAAGTCTACTATTCATCAAATTTATGATTATAGAAAATACCATTGATATGAGTGTCTTTAGCTGGTGGTGAGCTTGTAAAATATGAAGTGTATGTGTGTATTACATACATTGTATCGACATCTCACCGCGACATTTCGCATCTCCACACTATAAGGCGGGTAATGGGCGCCTAACTGCACTTAATGCCGGGGTGCGAGCTAAACATAGTCATGAGAACTGAATTACCGACTGCTCGATGTTAACTGAACACACATAATTTGTACCCTGGTATGATGGACGTCAGGTTATGTACCTGAGGTAATTACTAGTCCCTGCATTCGTGGGCTCGTGTTCAAATTGGATGACTTGTGTTGAGTTATACAGGAAGTTGTATAGGTTTCAAACCGACTTGCAGAAGAAGGCTATATGTTGTGTAATTTTAATTAAAAACCGTCCCCAATAGATGGATAAAAAATGTTTGTTGAATTGTTGAATTTACTATTTAGTGCAAAGGCTTGTAAAGTAATATAATAATAATATATCCTCACGCCTTCCCACAAGGGTCCCAAAGTGGGTGTGTGGGTATAGGTAATACCCACACACCCACTTTCCGTCAGAGGTATATTAGGTGCCAACGTGACAGATGGCGAGTCCATCGCCGTTACTCCAGCACGACTATACAAACGCCATTGAATTTCTTCTCAGACGTATGCAGGTTTCCTCTCGATGTTTTCCTTCACTGTTAAGCTCGTGGCGTGACTAATCACTGTGCTTAACTTCAGAAAAACTCATTGGTACAGTCGGGATTCGAACTTGCGACCTTTGGGTCGCAGGCAACTGCTCAAACCACTCGGCCACCACGGCTTGTAAAGTGCATCGACAAATAAGGGTTGGCGGAAAGTGGACGTTTGGGCACAATTTATTTGCCGACCTTCATTCAACCCTAATTTATATTTATAATGATAATTATATCTCCTCACGCCTTTCCCATAAGTGTCCCTGAAGGGGTAGGCAGACGTCATCTGTCGAACCTGTAATAAAAACTTAGCAGGCAACATAAACCACCATGGCACCACGACTCCAATAACGCACATTGTAGGCTTTGTAGATTCTTAGATCTTGCTAACATTGTTATAATTATCTTGTTTTATGTATGCTTTGTATAGTAAGCAACGACCTATTATCGGGCCTGCGTTGTTCCCCCATACTTGGGTACTATTGCTGTAACGAAAAAAAATTTGTGTATGCCTAATGATTTGAAAAGAGTAACCATGGAGTTTCTTGCCGGTTCTTCTCCATGGAAGCGACCAACCCGAACCGTGCTTCTTTTTCGATGTTTTATAAGTGCCCACCTGGGCCTATGTGAAATAAAAAGATTTTGATTTTGATTAATGATACTAATCTGAGTTCAAATCGATGGTAATAAATCAGCCACAAATAATGATAGCAGTTGTAATACTCGCGGTCTGTTATATTCGATTATAAGCACCCAAAGGTATCGATTCAATCGTTTCTCCGTATCCATGGATTGTTGTGAATTATGTTGTTATGTGCGTGCCGCTGACGTGTTGTCCGAATTAATGCCTTCTTAACATCATTCGACTTTATGATTACAATGTATCGAGTCGTACAGATTACAGGCCAGTCGATGCACGAAACGCATTAATAGGTCGATAAAAAGTCAAATTATGGATCGATCAGGGCCCGTTCTGCACATTTTATGCATTTCCACACATATGAATCAACGTAATTGCTTGTAAAACTCCTTGTAAAATTTAAATACGAGTAGTTATATATCGACATCTATAAAATTGAGAAGTGAGACGGGAAAACATAAGTGTATCTTAATGGCTCTGGGTAGTGTTGTGTTCCTGTGGTGACTAAGGTTTCCAGAATTCCACGTGGGTTGACTGCAATAACAGAAAACAGCTGATTGTATTCTGGCGGTAAATATACAGTAAATCTCAGGAATGACTATGATGGTAGGATCCTTATGTAGGCTGTTATCACAGCCTTTCCGATCACCATAAGGAAGAATGCGAGTGCGGATTTCTGCAAGAAGGGTGTGTAAAAACCCTGCATGGCAACGCGCGTGGATACACCTGGAGTAGCGGGCGTTCATAGGAGGTGGTAACCACTTACCATTAAACGTCCTACATGTCCTTATACCACATTAGTAGTAAATAAAAAGCATATTACAGCATACATTACTACCAACAAATTGTCTTACATTACGTATTCCAATTGATCTGTTCCATCTGGCTTTGCCAGAAAAAGAACCAATATAGAGAATACCTCACAGACGTTCTTTATTTAAACCCTTCCAAAACCTTCCAAACCGGCCACAGAACCAATCAGTGAATTAATAAATGAACAGCGTGGACAATAAACAGCGTCGGTTAAATGTTAAATTATTGACAGTCGAGCAGTTCGCCGCGAGAGATTATTAAATTATTGCGGCACGAATTAAAACATTAATCGATGTCATTAAATACGCCGCGTTCCCGCCGAGGCCCCACTGAGAGCGGAGGCCAAATGCAAAATCAAGAGCGTAGGTTCAAACATGGCAGTTTGCACTCTTGAATATTTTCTCAACTTAGCGATAATTTATCATATGAGTCGTGGTGGCCGAGTGGTTTGAGTAGTTAGGCATCGAGAGGAAACCTGCATATGTTTGAGAAGAAATTCAAAGGCATGTGTATAGTCGTGTTTAATATGTATTGAACGTATTGAATGTATTGTTAAATACACGTAAATTAAAATGTTCAGTTTTGGCTTAGAATGCAACAGCGGTAGCAGTATAGATATGACGAAGACTATGAAAATGTCAGCACAATAGTAGTATTGTAATTCTCACAGAGAACATTAAAGTGACAATTTAAGTTTGCAGATCTACAGAAATCATGAGCAGTTATCCTTTCGTAATAGCGTTTAATTCCCACGCCCGCTCTGTTCCCCGCTCAACGCCCGCAGTGGCGCCCCGCTCGATTGATTAATGTCGGTGCGTGCATAGATACTGACATTCTTACGACACTTGTCTTTTCCATTCGCTGCGACAGGCCTCTAATTAACTCTCCAAATAATGGACATTATTTATATTATTTGTAAACTATGGCGCCATATTAAGCACGTCGGGTTTGCTTGTTTATTAACCATTTTAGTCATGTAATGCATGATGAAACAGTGGGACGGATTACAGAATTACATGCGTGCATACCATCACGAGTCTCTCACCGAAGGGGTAGAGAGAGTAGAGCGCCAGTTCTCTCTAGAATGGTCCATTTATTATTTCGCTTCGTCCACATCCATCAATCCCTTCATTCATGCTTGGCAATTTCGTCACATCCTAGTGTTCGATGGATTTGATGCAGGTATTTTTGCCTCTTCCTCATGACGCACTCGCATTGTACAACTTTGGCGTCAACAATATTCATACAAACAAACGATCCGAATAAAATTTCACAAATATAAATACTCTAAACTCATTAATAACACTTCGAGTGTCTTATTTAAAATTACCAACTGACCAATGTTGTATCAAACATTTGACATTGAGTCAACTGTCACTTGCACAAAAAATTATACACTTTATTTAGCTCGGGGGCAGAAAGTTGGTTGATATAACAAGCTTATAACAAGGCGTGCTACGTTTTGTGTGTCATTATGCTTGACGTTTTAACAAAAGAATTGTGAGCCAATGCACTAGTTAATTCCATGTTTTGTGGCAAGGGACGGGCAATCAATCTTCTGACGTGTCTACGTCGAGTATAAGGAGTAAAGGAGTTTTTTTTTATATATTAAAGTATATGACAAACGTACTGTCACGAGAGTTATAACATTAAGCAAATGGCTTTTGAAATGAATAAATGATTATGTGTGAATGCTTTCATAGTTAAGCCCTTATACTACGGACATCTCAGAAGATCCTTTAGCTAGTAGCTCTGAAGGGGTCGGCAGAGGTGTATAGGTCTAATTTTTTTTTTACAGAAACAGAAAAAAAACATGATAAAAATTCATGTATTCGTTCGTAAACATAAATACCTATTACTTATAAATAAATATGATACTGTTGTAATAAAACCATAATTATACTTTGTAGCTTAACTAGCTCTCGTAATGTTAAGTATTTAATTCACCGCGAGAAATTAAGGGCAATACATTTTATTGACGTTCGTGTGACCCACTAGTGTTTTACTGCCGCCTCGTTATACGTTCCCTAAAAGGATATTCAATTACACTAGATTACATAATAACACACTTAAAGATAGCTGTTAGCGTACATGAACATTTTTTATACGCCTTATATATATGATATATCCTCACGCCTTCCCACAAGGGTCCCCGAAGAGGTAAGCAGAGGTGTATAGGTAGTACCCACACAACCACTTTACACCAGTGATTTTTTAGGTGCCAACGTCAAGCACGACGATACATGAGCCTTTAAATGTCTTTTCAAACGTATGCAGGATTCCTTTCATTGTTTTTCTTCACACATCATCATCGAAAGGAAACCTGCATACGACTGAGAAGAAATTCAAAGGCGTATGTATAGTCGTGCTTGAGTAACGGCGATGGACTCGCCATCTGTCACGTTGGCACCTAATATACCTCTGGCGGAAAGTGGGTGTGTGGGTATTACCTATACATCTTCGGGGACCCTTGTGGGAAGGCGTGAGGATATATTATTATTTATTTTCTTCACCGTAAAGCTCTTGGTGTGACTAATCACTGTACTTCGGTTCAAAAAACTTGTTGCAGTCGGTATTCGAATTTGCGTTGCAATGCAGTATATTAAATCATAGTCTGAAGATTCATATTACATATATATGTGCATAAATACCAATATCAAAACAAAAATGTAATACAAATTGTTTTGGAACTTATTATAATAGCTACCTAAGCGAAACTAAACCAAATTGAATTCATAATTACCTGCAAGGCGTAATAAATATATGTACGCGTCATTACGCTTAGATAATCCTACACTTAGCGCATTTTTTTATGACTAATAAACATTGGTTTTATTATATCCTACTCACGACTGATTCTGTGTAATAAGTGACTACATGCCAATGACATAATCATTTGATACTGTGTTTGTCAAACTTTCCCTAGCTACTACTTTAGTATAGCCAGCACCTGGATGCTAGTGCTAGCTGACAAGGTGCCAAGAAGGCTGGCAATGCTAACAAGACAACGATTTGAGTACGGTTTTATTTTAAGTCAAATCAGGATAAAAATAAAAAAAAACTAATTTTAAAATTATTAAATTTCAAGTTATGAAGCAGTAGATATTTTATTTGAAATAAATATAGGTCTGTTTATAGGTACTGTGCTATTATACTGTCATGGAGGAAATCATAGACTTATCTATCGATTAAATACCTGCGTAGGTATAACATCGATCAATGGATTTTACAACAAAGAAATTAATAAACAACCAAATAAATATATTATATTCGAAACTTTGACAGCCTCAGTCTCGAAATTATACGACCGCTTCTTTGTAGAGTATCGTCCAATTGTAGTGAATAAAACAACGATAAAGACATTATGTCTCATTATAATATTATCAAGAAGTATGAGTGCATTATTACCACTCACAAATTTATCGTATCGGCTTTCCACTGGTAATTGGTGCGAGTAATGCGTGTAAATTATGCGGTGCCAGTGTGTGACGAAAGGAAGTGTATAATCACGCCGTTATTGTTCCGCGGAGCTATAATTTGGTTTGCACACAGGTCTCTAATCGACTCGTTGCTTTTCTCGGAACCGCGTCTTTTCGCCTTAATTGGATGCAAATTAAGAAAAAGTGCTTTTAACTTTTACGAAGTAGTTAAGGAAGCCCTTCACCTCTGAAATATTAAGATGATTTCAGGTTCTTTACAAAGGATTTTTTTTAGAGCAAGGGGTAGGCAGAGTTGTACCAGCACCCTCTTTCGCCTGCGATGAATTATGATGCCAACGTGACAAATGTGCAAGTCAATCGACGTTTCCCGAGCACGACTACATTTATCTACATTTTTGAATTTCTTCTCAAAAATATTTCTTCTCTACAGGTTTCCTTGCGATATGTTTCTTTACTGAAAAGATTGTGCTAAGATTAATCACAGTATTTAAGTTCAGA
>JACCPG010002003.1:0-42027 GCA_016069955.1 Drepana arcuata | reverse complement strand
GAGTAGTTGCCTGCAACACAAAGCTTGCAAGTTCGAATCCAGACTGTACGATATGACAGATTTCCACAAGGGTCCTGAACCCTGGTCTAACATCACTTCTAACATCTCTGGGTGGTATTTTTATGTGTCAGCATAACAGCGCCATCTCGTCGATCCTCAAGCACGATTATCCATACGTATTTTTTTTTTTTTTCAACTGTACGTTGCATACTTTTGAGAAGACATTCAAAGACTGACCTGACGATATTTTCCTTCACTTTTAAGCTCGTCATGTGCTAAGTCACTGTAAATGGCCAATAACAGACTCCAATGAGTACAGACCTAACCTAATATGAATAGTACTTACTGTTGTCTATTTAACCACACGGACAATATGCTAGTGCTTAATGTTTAACCTGTAAGGGAACCAGCGTGTAATCTCTTTGTAAGTCTGATAGTATCGAATAATAATATTAATCAATTCATAATAGTGATTAAAATCTGTATAACCTCCAATAATCCTTATAAGTCCTCCTCCAAATAAATCCTTATCGAAAGTAGATAAATGTCATTTGGTGAAACTTGAGAGATAAGGGGCAACTTGAGTAGATTTCTCCGCCTTTGAAACTTCCAAGCCTTTATTATTACAGTGGCTTTGTTTGTCTGAAACACTTCCTTTCAAAAATATTGCCTTTAAATAAATATTTTTCTTCACAATTTCCTTTTGTAGGCCTTTGAGAATAGTTTGAGGAAATTCGTTCATAACGAAGGGCCAGCAGTTGTATCGGACAGTCCATGTATGAAGTTTTCTGCTATTTCTGTTAAAGATGTTTTAAGTTCAGACTCAATCCCACTCATCAACATTTGATATAATAATAATTATATAATAATAATAATAAATAATTTAAACGAAAGGGTAAACTACATTTAAAATATTGCCATCATTATTCGCATTCTTAAGCAAGCAAGCTACTTAACATAAAAAATTATGGTATGTGGTTCATTAAGGAAATTAATAACCTATTATATTAAGTAAAAAAAAAAGAGAAATTGTTTAATTTCCAGTTAATATTATTTAACTACACAGCGCTAAGTGTCAGAGCTTTCAACAAACTTGTTGATTCACAAGTTCTGACTAAGTAGAAGCTACAAATGTCTGCATAAACTATGTAGAGTAGTGCTGCCGCCAACCGAATCATTAGGGAGTAAGTTATTTTGTTACCTTGGCGAGTCAGCTTGAAAATGCATTTCCTAGTTATTTCATACATAGTTAGCACCAAGTTCATCCAGAGCGTTTTCCAAAACAGCAGGTTCAATGTACATCTATATGTATACTCGAATTACTTTTAGATGAATGGCCTAACATATTACAGTATATATTTTTGCGAGTATAATTTAAAGAATTCATTCGAACTCTCGGTTATATTGTCCCTCTAACTTATGTTATACTTTAGGTGTGAAGATAATAATTATATTTTTAACGCATTATAAACAATTAAAAAAAATATTGAATTACATTAAAAAAATATAGTGTCTTTAAATTTTCCCGAGTGTTTTTGTAAATACTTTATAGCATACGTTTATTACATGCAAAACATTCTTATTTGTCGCTATTTATCTGTTATTCTAAGACAAGTGCCCATAATATTGTAAATTTGTATCGAGTGCCTAAAGCTTTAAAATAAATAAATGCCTAAAATAAATAAATACTGCGTAATATTCACAAACATCATTAGCGTATTTACGTCGGTTTGCGATCCAGGCTATAAACGTACATTTTTAGTTTTTTTTTAATTTAATTGTACAATATAACTTTTAATTAAATAAATAATATAAATATTTTAATGTAACAACCCTACAAATGAATAACTTCGCAGCCAACCGGAACGCGGTGACAGTATCTGCTACTGTGACGTCATTGTTTTCCATGTCGACCTTGTTAAGCTGCCTTCACACTGGGGTGATGATTGAGATTCGCCAAGCTTTATATCACCTCGAGCATGTCAGTGAAAGCAAGTGACAAAATATGTCAAAAGAATAAAGACAAAGGAATGAATGAAAGTGAATTTCATTTTGCAACTTTGTTTTTTTAAGTAATTTCTTTTACATGTAGAAAGCTATAATAATCTTCACACCATCCCACAAGGTCCCCGAAAATTTTACAAACAATTTTTGAAACAGTTACTAATAATATATTTTCTTAATGTAAGAACATTCATTTATCACATCGCGAGATTCACGGTGAAGGAGAACATCGCGAGGACATGTATGCTACATTTGAGAAGAAATTCAAAGTCTTGCTTGAGAAACGGCGATGAACTCACCGACTGCCACTTTGGCACCTAAAATATATCTGCAGCAAGCATGTTAATGCCATTTAGGTGTACTTATTATTTATTATTATTTTACACAATAACACGCTGTGGATAACATATTTAGGTCCCATGTCACGCGTGACTGATACAGTAAACCTACTCTTATTAATAGATTTTGATGTATCTTCGCGCCTCCCACAAGTTCGCTAAAGGCAAAGGTGTTTAACCCTATTTCGCGTGTATATATTGACAAATAGCTACGATTTTACATACGCACTTATATATTTTTCTCAGACCTAACTAAGTAAGTTTTCTCACTTAGTTTTCTGCACCTTAATATTGGTAAAGTGTGAAATCATTGTATATAAAAAACTATCGGGGCGTTTGTTGCACCGTTTCTTTTCTGGACAGATTGATCTTGTAAACGGTCGTAACTGTATTTAATATATGACGTTTAAGTGCTCCCTATACATTAAATAAAAGGCATCGATATTTTCGACATTCAATTAAACTCATTAGTACAAACCACCAGAAATTGAATGTGCTAAGTCACCACACCGCTAATTTAGAATTTTTTGGGATTCGTAAAATTATCGTGCTTTTTATTTAAACTTCTCTTTGGGCATTTACTTTCTATCTTTAACCATTTTGATACCTAACTACGAACCTTAGAGAAAACTTTGAACAATATTTCTCACCTCTATTGATTAATAGTTGTTTTAAAGTTCGTGATTTAGAGTCAGTCTAAGATATAACTTCGTAAGTTAAGAGACCTAGTACTTAAACTTTAATTTTAAACGTGACTCCTTTTTCACAAGTATTATAGGTTTTTTGTCTTTAACACATTTAAGTACCTACAATTCTGATTTAATAGAAAAATTATCATACGCATTCCTTATTTCTATGGACTAAAATGTTAACTAAACAAACGGATACCTTGTATAGTCATGAACAGTGGAATGTTTGAACTGGGTTGAATCATCGGTCTTGTAACAAAAAGTCAAAACAAAGGCTTTAAAATGATGTCCCAACATTTGACGAGTATGTTCGAGCAAATCGGCAATTTCACAAAGAACAATTTGACGCACAATAGCAAGTTCCTGAAGGAGAAGGAGAATAAAGCAAATGTGAACCACGTCGGGGGTGCAGGGGGCGGTAACCAGCAGCCTTCGCCGTCTCATAAGCTTGGACAGCCGCAACCGACTACGCCCATGAAAAAATCTTGCAAATTGAGGAACGTCGTATCCAAAGCAGAGTCTATCGACACTTTGTATGGGAACAGCACTTTGGTAAGTAATTTTAAATTTTTTTTTATATTATTCAACGATGTTGCAGCTACTGGAAAGCTTTGCAAAAGGTTATCACTATGAAAGTTAGAGAACATGAATTAAAAAATAAGTAATTACATAAAAATATTTTATATGAATAGTCCTTTAAACACGTATACTTAAAAACATCCACACATTATGTTCCGTCTACAATTATATTAACAAACTAAATTATTAATCGGCGTAACGTCAAATTGGGATGGGGCCGATTGGAACGTCAAAAGCGCTTGAAACTGTCAAAAATGTACGAAGAGACTGCTTGGAGATGAAGCGATAGAAGTATGTTAGTATAGAGAGAACCGACGCTGTTCTCTCGCTGCGCCGTGTTGGTTTCGGTCTGATGATATGTATGCTTATATAATATGTACGAGTATTTATGTAGGTAAGGTCATCCGTGTCGTCGGGTCCCTGATCTTAATGGATGAGGCTATCTGGCGGAAATACGATATTTAAATTATTTGGGTGATACAAATTTCTACGTTATTTATTGGAATACAATTTTCCTAAATTTTCTTGGGAAAGGGACGTAGAGGTAGGCTCAAAGACCACTGCACAGAAAAACTACGGAAACAGATTGGATGGCGATAGCAAGGTACAAAGATAAATGAAGGCAATTAGAGGAGGCATGTACCCTGAAGGGTCTATGATTATACGCCATGATTAATCCGATGATATAGTAACTAATCTCATACTTAACAATTTTGAATCACCGAAACACTAAGCTATCATTATTATATCTCACTAGCGATGTCCCGCGATAACCCGTGTAAGATTTGACTTAATAGGTAGATTTCTGTTCCGATTTTTTTTGGAACAAATCACCCTATTTTTTATTCCTCCTCCTCGCGTCGTTTCCTCACTACTGAGGGTCGTGACTCCCCCGCTGCATCAGTTTCTCCCGTACTATGTCCCTCCATCTGCTGCGATCCTTAGCTTCATGCTCAGCTATTTTTTTATTACCCAGTACTATTATTACCTAGCTAATAAACTATCCCTGTGTCAAATTTCATCCAATTCTCGCAAACTTTCGCTTTCATTAATATTAGTGGAATGCACCAACATTATTATATCACGGTTCCAAAACAGCCGAAATTTTCTAGAAATCTACGATGAATCAACAGACCATTTACATTGTAACGTGTGAAGTTCTCATATGGTTCGCAACGTATCTCTAATTGGTAGTTTTCCCAAACCTTTGTGTACTTATGTTCAATGCTTGCAATCAGTTTATCATTGAGTACTACACAGGTTATGATTTAGTTCACTTGCGATGGCGATAGCGTTATATTATGAGTTGATAAGGCTATCAAATTAAGTTTGATCATTGCATTTAGAAGCATGCCTTGGATTCTAATAAGTTTAATAATAGTTAATTGTACTTAAATGGCTAGTCGCACCTGATTGAGAAGCTGTGATTTACGATGCTATTTCTCTATTTAAATTAAACGTTTAGTTAAAATAGTACTAGTACAACTTTATAAATAAAACAGGTCACCTATCAGGTATCAGATTTCTCATTATAATCTCTATGACCTTTAAGATACTTCAGGTTTCCTACATGATTCCAATTCTCGTGATCGAGTGCTATTTCTCACTGCATTTATTCTATTTAAATGCAAGTAAAAAAGTAATATCCTGGATCAAAACAAAATCACCGCCTTCGCGTAGCATTCTCGTATATAAACGCGAGTGTTTGCGGGGAATAAAAGCAGCTTTTCACGCAATGTAGCGAAGGCGTAAAACTATATCGTTTTGCTTCGGACGCCGAGCTATAAAACCCGTTTTGTTGTGACAACGGACTGGATCACTTTACATGTTACATAAACTACGAGAACAGCTTTCTAAATTGTGATGCACTGTTCTTGCTTTCTATGTACATGTGTATTACAATCCATTGGTATATTAAAGGTGACTCCTGAATAAATATTTATAGCAATCAGTGTGCATGACATCTGCTTCAAGCGCCGCTAATATGCTACCTTGAGCCACTACGTTTTTGTGGAGTTTGGAGTCGACACCTAGCCCTAGGGCCATGGGGACCAGGTGCTCTTTACTTGTATAAGGATATCTCGAGGAAACTTTTTGAGGCCTCCTGTGACAAGAGGGCTGGCAAATATTTCGCTCAGCGAATCAACATTGCCATTCAACATGGCAATGCCGCCAGTCTTCTTGCACCTTTCCTCGTGCCAGAGAATTTGGACATCTATCATGTTTATAGGTGGTTTAACTTTATTATTACTATGTATTATAATAAACGGCGATGGACTCGCCATCTGTCACGTTGGCACCTAATATACCTCTGGCGGAAAGTGGGTGTATGGGTATTACCTATATACCTCTGCCTACCCCTTCGGGGACCCTTGTGGGAAGGCGTGAGGATATATTATTATTATTATTATTATAAAAAAATTATGAATGAAAATATGATGTTTTGGCGTGATTGAGTAGCAAAGATCGATGTCATCCAAACTCTGATATTTATAATGTTTGTCAGATACACTTAAATGTATTTATATCTTCACGCCTCCCAAAAGGGAGCTCAAAAAGGGTTAGACTGAGGTGTATAGTAAGTATCTACACATCCAGTTTTCGCCGGATGTGCCAATGTGACAGATGGCGAGCCCATCGCCTTTACTCAAGCATGAACATACGCCTTTGAATTTCTTCTCAAACGATGCAGGTTTCCTCTCGATGTTTTATTTTACCGTAATGTGTGTTATCACTGTTTTTTATATTCACTGCATTCACAATATTTAAGTTCAGAATAGTCATTGGTATAATCTGTATTCGAACTAACAATCTTTGCGTTGCGTGCAACTACTCGGACCAATCATGGCCAATCAATCGGCCACCATGGTTTAAACTAATATTTATCTATATTGAATTTGTACCATATGCCCAACTAAGGCATGCCTTTACTATGAGAAACCTAGGTTATGGTATTTATTTTTACATATATATTTCTTCTGTCACTGAACTCCCCCTAAGCGGCTGGACCGATTTTAATGAAATTTTGTGTCTTCAGTTGGATTCGAGAATGGTTTACATTTACAATTGGACCCGTAGGTGGCGCTGAGATCGTGTTTCAGGATTTTTTTTTACCTGAGATACAGATGCTCGTGTTTATCATATTGTAGGTATATTTTGATTTTGTTAATCAATACCAAAGCAAATTACTTAAAATATTTTGAAAAGTTTACGGTAAAAATACATTTATAACGCGTAGGCCTTCGCCTTTGATCGGACCCTAAAAGTTATGCTACATTAGGTTCCCTTTGCAAATTACCCTCACAGTTGTGAAGTAAATTCTTTAAAACTGTAATTAAAACATTACATATTTGAATAGTTAGATATAGGGTAAACCTCGTGGTTTCAATCACTATACTTTTCAAAAGCGATACAGACCCCGGAACCTAGACTTTACAGATGTCTAGATTTTTACCCAAACCACTCGGTCATTCTCCTCTTATTACGTTTGTATATAATATTGGCAAAGAATAGGCTTCAGCTAAGCTTGATTATCTTATTTCAGTATTTTTTATATGTTGCGTAATTAAAAAGACGTATGTATAAAGTCGTGTCTGAGAAACGGCGATGAACTCGCCATCTTTCGCGTTGGCATTTAAAATATATCTCCGGCGATAAGAGGAGGCGAAAAGTGGGAATGAATACTACACATGTCTATCCCTCGGGGACCCTTGTGGGAAGACGTGAAAATATTAACGTATTATAAATTTAAATTCAGCAGTGGTGGTTTATATCTTGCAGTGTCAAGATAGAACTGGGTGGTAAGTACTACCCAGTTTCTAGTGTTGTTTTCAAGTCGTGGAAGAAAACAACAATTAATTTTGTTCTCTATTAGTTTTCTTTCCACAAACCTCCCTAATCTAATTCTTTTTATAAACTGTTCAAACTAGACTTTGAACAATGGATTCCTAAGACGTCAAGAAACAATGTGCAAGCGCCTTAGCTTTGTAGTTAGCGGAGCTTTGTGGCATCCAACCGAATTAAGTAGTAGCTTTATTATCGCAAGGAGCTAACCCGATTAGAAACAAATTGTATCTTGATAAAGACGCTCACAAGGATTGAGCGCTTTTCCAATGATTAGTAGTGACACAACGATACTTGAAAATACTCCTTAACTCAAAATCATTTTGATCTTTTCAGTAACGAGAATTTACCAAATAGCGTTTTACATAACCCAGCTGGCAGAGTGGTTCGAGTAGACTGCTTCACAAAGATTGTATGTTCAAATCCCAACAATGACTATGAGTTTTATTCTTAATTTAAGTTCAGGGATTAGTTGCACCGTGAGCTTTACGGTGATGGAAAATATCTATGGTAACCTGCATATTTTTGAGGAGAAATTCAAAGGCACGACGATTTGTTAAGTTGGCACTTAAATATAATTCAGATGAATGAACGATGTTGTATTACAACTCTGCCTACGGCTTCGGAGACCCTTACGAGAAGGCGTGAAGACATTATCGTATATATAGACATATCACCACGGTGACTTCCTTACGGGATGGGCAGAATGAGCATAGCGACAATTCTCTTTGAACTTACAGACCTCCATCACTTCATCTGCATTCAGCCTTCTTCATACGTGCTCGCTGGTTTCAAGTAACCTTAAAATTCTCATCCTTGAGTACTAAATCGATTTGAGAATTTTACTTAGGTTAGTTATTTATAGAAAAGTGAGTTTAAGCTAATCAGAGGAATATGTATTTTGGCAGATGTAAATAAGCATCCTTTTAATTTAACCTGATAGAACGCAAATTGTACGTTTAAAAGATTAGCAAAGTAAACTCGTCCCCAATGCATGACTGCGAGTCCTCAAACACTCTTATTTGACCTCGCCTCGAATCACTGGCTATTTGTCGGAGAAGCTCGAGTAATATTTGCATTACGAATACTTAGTGCATTTGCCTCGAGGCGAGTGTTCGGAGGGACTTGAAAGGAAAATACATTTTCTTGGCCTGTTTTGGTATGAAAATCTTGTAAATGATTACATATAATTATATAATAAAAAGCGATAAAACTAAATGAGATTTTCTGAACCTAAGTTCACTGTTCTTAAGTCAAAAAATCACTTAGTATAACCACAAGCTTTACGGTGAAGGAAAACATCGAGAGGAAACCCGCATATGTCTGAGAAGCAATTCAAAGGCGTATGTATAGTCGTAACGGCGATGGACTCGCCATCTGTAACGTTGGCACCGAAAATATATCTCTGGCAGAAATTGGGTTTGTGGGTACTACCTATACACCTCTGCCCACCCCATGTTTCTAACCATTCACAATCAACTATGAAAATGAATAGCAATAAAGCATTTTTCTGTGGAGTGTTGGAAAGCGTTGGAAAGGTAAGCGATTTTAAAATGGATATTTTCTAAGTCAGCGATATCAATCGGATCGGACACGATTGCAGCGAGCTCAACATTGCAATTTCACGCATTGATTGACGCACACGGATCGTTACCCCTGACTTTTGTAGATTTTCCATTACCTAACGATGCCTGAAATCTCTTAGAGGAAAGAAACTATGCGACCAAGTCAATGAAGCGAAACTTGAATGATTAAATATGACACATAACCTACACACGGTACAACACGATTTTATCGTCGCAAGTTTAATTCAGGCAGTATAAGTAACCTGTATTCTTCTTCTAGTGGTCCCAGCTTCTGGCCTATCCCGGTCGCAGTCAATTGCGGTCTCGATACCTGCCATAGTCGATTTTAGAAGGAGGTGTAATAAAATCACTTGTATTTATTTTTGCGTCAAGCGCGCGATTCATAACAACCGAAAAACTTGTTTGTTAGAAGAAAGTCTGGCTAATCCGGTGGTCCGAGGATAATGTAATTATATATTATTATGTTCATGTACACTACAGTACAGTATTACAATTCTATGTTTTCCACATGATGATGAATTTCATTTATTATTTGTATGAAAGTTCATACGTACTGCAACATAAAGAATTATACAATAATGCATTGTATTTTGTTGATTGCTTTTCTTCATACATGCTCGCCGGTTTTGAGAACTGTTGACGTTCCCATTCATGAGGGTCCGATCTATTTGATGTGGGTAGTTGAAACGTGATCTTCCACAATCATTCCCATTGTAAATTTGTTTAGTATTTACATCCAAGTGATTATTTCTCTTCCACTAAGGTGACAAGCAAGCATACTGTCCGCCTGATGGCAAGCGGTTACCGCCGCCTATGGAAGCAACATCAATGCTATCGTTTGCGCGTAGACGACCCAAGTTTTAATTTCAACTAAGTAGACTAAAGTTGGAGCTGAGCATATTTTACACAATAGCGCTAAACGAGAAAATAATAATGAGGCATACTTGTTAGTTTCAATAGAAATATGAGCCTCTGGTCACAAAGCAAGTATGCCATTGTTTTTCTGTGTCAACGCTCTTTGAATTAATCCCAGCTTTGAAGCCGTACATTCTCACATTATTCATAAAAAGATAGGTAATTTTGTGAGAAAGGAGATACGGTATTTTCACCTTTGGATATAGAATGACCGAATTTGCGCTCTGCTCTCTTGACTACCTCATGGTACATTTATGTATGTATGTTTGAATTCGCGTTATGTTTATGCCTTTGTACCGCGGATAATCGTGCTAGAGGACAAATTCATTGTTATGCATCAAATAATGATGGAAACAAACAATTAATTTATTTAAATAAATTCTGATGCTACACCTAATAAAATAATATTAATTATAATATTAATAATATAATAATTTTTAAGTTATTAAATATATTTTGTTTCTGTACGAGATTCAAAACTGACAAGTCGTCAGCCATGTCAGGTTTGAATGAATACAGTATTTTTTTCCCCAAATACAAAACAACCTTTTTCTTACCTATTGACGTGACAAAAAATTATTGATAATTTTAATTGGTATGCCACGCCTAATTGGTGAAAACATCTAATAAATTGCTTACTTTATCAATTAATTGCTTAATGAAACCTTTTGTTTAGTTTCGAAGCCTTGATTATTTTACAATTCATAAAGCAATTGGTTTGCTCATTTACCTGCGTACTTACACACTTTTTATTTGTATTTTTTATCGCAGCCAAATGGTACTGCTATGGGCTAGCGTTCAGTTTCTGCGGCGATTACTCACTTCCATAAATCTTCCACTTCCATAAATCTTCAAGCCTATCTGCAAGAGGCCCCGATAGGATATTCAAAGGTGTAACAGCAACACCCTTCTTTCTCCGGAGATAAACACACGTCCATAGAATGACATGTTTAAAACTAGAAAGTAAAGGTATTTCCACGCACCAAACTATAGTCTGAGACTACACAACAAACTAGTAGATTGACCTGCCACAGTCTCTATCCCCTACTATTAATAGTGTAGGCGACATTCCCTAGAAACATATCGATATCAAACTTGTAAAGATTATTATCGAGATCAAGAATGAAACCTTAAACAATTACGAATAATATTTTTGGAAAGTTACACTCACACCCACATTACTTATCGATTTTAACGGTTAACTTAAAGTATATTATCTATATTATGTATCTCTAGCAGAAAGTGGATATGCGGGTACTACCCATACACCTGCCTACCCCTACGGGAACCCTTATTGTAAGCCGTGAGGATATTTATGTACAAAAGATATATAAATATATTTACAAGCATTCAATATAAATAGGGGTTTATTTACGATATCTGAAAGTTTACAAGTTAGTAAGTAAGTTCGAATCCCGACTGTACCAATGAGTTTTTCTGAACTTAAGTACAGTGATTAGTCACACCACGAGCTTTACGGTGAAGGAAAACATCGAGAGGAAACCTGCATACGTCTGAGAAGAAATTCAAAGGCGTATGTATAGTCGTGCTTGAGTAACGGCGATGGACTCGCCATCTGTCACGTTGGCACCTAATATACCTCTGGCGGAAAGTGGGTGTGTGGGTATTACCTATACACCTCTGCCTACCCCTTCGGGGACCCTTGTGGGAAGGCGTGAGGATATTATTATTATTATGAAAGTTTACAACAGCTATGACGATATTTAAAAAAACAATCCTAGACATTGACTTCGTTTTTCTTATCGAAGAATGAAGTTCTACAATGGCAAACAAGCAAATACATATAAATGGTATTCTTCACACATTTATATTTATCGATATGCCCATACATTAACAACAGCACTACTGTGTTGATTGAAGCAATATTGCCGGCTAAAATTAATATTTTGCACCCATCTACACGTAGTTCGTAGTAGTCCCGTAGGAAATTATTAACAAACTTAGTAATCCGTTGAACTTGAGCTATTGTTATCAAGCCACCCGTCAATTTGTTAAGTGTCTGCTTTTGACAAGGTGGTAAAGTTTAAGTTATCTCACTATGTTACTAAGCATCCCTGTACCTGATTACACAAGAAAATAACATTCCTGAGATAAATAAGAGAGGTAGGGCATAACGGGTTTCCCGTTCGAATTCGGAGCTGCCCGACTGGGGCAGGACCTCCAGCTTATAGAAGTCCGTAGCCAAATAACAAATTTTTTTGTGTTGTGTTCCTACGCAGTGAATAAGGTTTCCAGTAATGAGCTCCTTGGGGAAGGGGGAGGATTGTTATATTGTGTTGGCAGCAGACGGATTAGTCCCATTATGCTACGAACACGGTATAACTCTCCGAACACAGAGTGGCAACGCGCAAGTGATACTTAAGTATTGTAAGCGTAAATAGGCTGCGGTAGCCGTTCTTTATCAGGTGGGCCGTATGCTTGCTTGCCACTCTTGTTGTATAAAAAAACACCTCTGTATTAATGACACGTACTAATATACCTTCACACCTTTCCAAAAGGCTCCCCAAAAGAGTATATATATGATTTGTATGTCCCTACAACATCTTTATCAGGTGGGCCGTATGCTTGCTTGCCACTCTTGTTGTATAAAAAAACACCTCTGTATTAATGACACGTACTAATATACCTTCACACCTTTCCAAAAGGCTCCCCAAAAGAGTATATATATGATTTGTATGTCCCTACAACATACAACTATATATAAGATATATTGAGAAGAATATACGTACACGATATGCTTCTCAAATTGTCCGCATCAATTACACATCTATAATAAGCGATAGGCAGAAGTTAGAATAACCCCCACAAAAGTCGTATACAGGATTTCTCACGATGTTTTCCTCCTAAACATAATATCGCAATGATCAATATATATTTTAATACATGTTTGAGCCAAGACTACGTTTTTGTGGCGTTTGGAGTCGATACTCTAGGGCCGTGGGGACCGGATGCTCTTCATTTTTATAGGGATGTCTCGAGGAAACTCTTTGAGGCCTCCCGTGACAAGAGGGCTGGCAAATATTTCGCTCAGCGAATCAGCATTGCCATACAACGTGGCAATGCCGCTAATCTTCATGGCACCCTTCCGCGTGACACAGATTTGGGTCATTTATTCTATTGATAGTTAGTTTATATTTATTATTACTTTATATCATCTATACCAATATACGTACTTAATTACAAATCATCAAGCTGATTTGAGCGCTTCTTCCACATTCATCATACTCAACTCATATGCTCGTCGGTTTTGACTTTCGGTTCTCGGTTTCTTCCACAAACTTTGGCCATTATATGTATGTCTGTTTCGTCAGTCATCAAACCAACGCAACATGTTTCTCTTTATCTTTACAATCGCATTCTCTTTCACATATTGATTTAATTTCAAAATTATACATAACTTATGCAACCTCGCTTCAACTTTGAATTTGTTTAACTTACAATATATTACGTGATTTTCTACCGCGATAGACAGTAAATTACCTCTGCGGCTACCTGACGGGTGCTACGGAAGGGTTTTATTGTTTCTCGTTGCTTTATTGTATCGGCCTTAGAGAAATATCGTTCATACGTGTACCTTGAATGAGACGGAACGCGTGATCTATGGAGGCATTTTTTTTTGCTATAAATAAATATATTATAAATATTTATCCTCAGAAGAAGAATGTACTTGTATGAAGAGACTGATGAATGTAAACTAAGCGAAAGAGGTTGCCCTAAAAAATATTTTCGAGGGAAATTCGTCATGGCTACTGCGGTCGAGGCAGGGTATGTTGTTCATACTGATTAAATCTCACGGTATTCGTCCTCATCACCTTTGTGGGGTTATGCGACCACTTCCGCATGCTTGCTGCGCCCCTAGTCATCCCGCGAGAGTGTGCAAAAAGCCCGATGGCTTTTCCACGCTATATGACTAACGTTATTTAGATTTTTGCGATATACATCTCAGCTTCCTGTACCTCGTAATTTATTTACTAATTTTGTTTCTTTTTAGTTTTTTTAAGTAAATTGGAATGCTTAATAAATAATTATGAGATCTTGCGCACTACTTGCTTAATGCACTTAGAGGGAATATTAGATCGAATCCGCAATGAAGAGATTCCAAATCAACTGGCGTGAATGAGGGCGTGATTGAAAAGATGAAGAAAGGCATGTTACGTTGGTTTGGACACATAGAAAGGATGAGTGAAGAAAGATTGACGAAACAGATATACAAAGCAAAAGTGTGTGCAAGAAGAGGCAGAGGAAGGCCACGTTCAACTACCTGGATCAAATAGATCGGACTCTGAAGGACGGGAACGTTAAGAGTACTCGAAACCGACGAGCATGTATGAAGAGACTGATGAATGTGGACGAAGCGAAAGAGGTATGTAAGTCTAGAGAGAACTGGCGCTCTATACTCTCTGCCTACCCCGTTAGGGACTTGGCGTGATGATATGTATGTATGTATTTACGATGCGTCTCTCGCCCTATTTTTCCTACAGGGTTATTAAGGAGCGAACATTTAATTTATTTTCAAATTGTTATTCGGTTTATAGGAAGCTATGTTAAGTTAATGTTGCAAATATCGTTTGAAAATAAATCTTGGGATATGTTGGTGTCACTGCGGGGATAACGTCAATCACTTCAGATACCACTGTTCCTGTATAAATCCGGGTCATATCTCCTCCATAAATGACTTGATACGCTGGGTTCTGACCAGCGTCGACGTGCCTGCTGTGCTGGAACCAATCGGTCTCGCTAGCAGCGATTTTCAGAGGTTGGACGTGTTAGTTATACAGCTGTTTTTTGTAAATATTGTTAGTTGTTGTCAAAATAGTCAATCTTGGTGTTACTGATTCCTCTGGTACAAACCAATATTGACTTTCAGGGTGACAAATCTTTTCTTATTTCAACTGTACATATTAAGCAGATATCGAACGGACACTTAAGGACGGGAACGTCAAGAGCACTCGAAACCGGCGAGCATGTATGAAGAGACTGATGAATGTGAACGAAGCGAAAGAGGTATACAAGTCTAGAGAGAAATGGCGCTGTATTCTCTCTGCCTACCCCGTTAGGAACTCGGCACGATCTAATTAGGTATTATAGTAGCATAGTAAGGCTCGTTAACGGCTCGTCTGTATACCACTCTGCCGCAAGTGCGCTCAATGTTCATGTAAACAGGAGACAATTTACATGTAATTATCGTTAACACACATTTCGTTCGTGTTGTAAATGTTCATGCTGAGTTAGTAATCGCTTTCTTTGTCAGATGTATATTTTAAAATGATTAATGATAGTGATTAACAAATTGTTAGTAGCAGAAACGTAATTGCCAAGGGTTTGTGTAAAGTCAAGATTCTAGTATCCAATCCCGGTAGTAAGACCGGACCAATGAGTTGTTCTGAACTTACCTATTAATCACACTTCGAGTTTTATAGTGAAGGAACTTCGAGAGGGCATTTAAAAGACGTATATTAGTTATATTGATTAGTCACACCACAAGCTTTACGGTGATGGAAAACATCGAGAGGAAACCTGCATACGTCTGAGAAGAAATTCAAAGGCGTATGTATAGTCGTGCTTGAGTAACGGCGATGGACTCGCCATCTGTCACGTTGGCACCTAATATACCTCTGGCGGAAAGTGGGTGTGTGGGTATTACCTATACACTTCTGCCTACCTCTTCGGGGACCCTTGTGGGAAGGCGTGAGGATATATTATTATTATTATTAATATAGGTACGTACATATCTTGTGATTGAGACTTCTTGATGAAGTATTTACTCTACGTAACAAAACAATAATTTTTGCTATGTAAATAGCAGACAATAGAAGAAGAAAATACCAAAGAAAATATTTTTACACGAATCTGAACTTTGATTACTTGAAATCGTTTCAATATTTTCCTTAGAGAGGATTCTTATTTCTGTTAGCGAAGAACTGTTGAATAATATTTTTGTTTCACATTTATTTCTAGACCGAGAATTAACTATTTGGTGAATATAAATTCACAGAAATAATGATGCGGCTCTATCAACTCCAATGTTGGATTCACTGACAATACGGTATATAGAAAGACTACTTTTTCTACAATTTTTTGCCAGTTCGTTGCTTCGAATACAAAACAATGATGCAAGAATGTTATACATAGACTTAATAATTATATAAGGTAGCGCTGTTGCAGGAAATTATTGAAACAAAATCGGTATTTTTTGACAAAAAAAATAACGTTTGTATCGTCATGCTAGAGAAACCGAGTTATGCTCGCCATCCACGTTGGCACTGAAATCAACTCCCGCGAAAAAGTATTCTCTAGAGAATAAACTGGCGCTATACTATCCCCCTCTGCCTACCCCGTGAGAGTCGGCTTGATTATATATGTATATATATCTATATATATATATAAAAGAAAGTCGTGTTAGTTACACTATTTATAACTCAAGAACGGCTGAACCGATTTGGCTGAAAATTGGTAGGGAGGTAGCGAAGAACTGGGAGAAGGACATAGGATTTTTTTTTACTTTTTTTCCCTCAAATACGAACGATGAAATTGCGCGTTATCAACTTGGTCGGTATGTGAACTGCAATGAAGCGATTTGGCGTATGTTCTCATTCCCTATACACGAACGTCATCCTACTGTTGTACATTTGGCGGTGCATCTGGAGAATGGTCAACGAGTATATTTCACGGCTTCGAATGTTGCTCAACGTGCTGAAACAGCTCCAGCAACAACATTGACCAGTTTCTTTGCGACCTGCCAGAGCGATCCGCTTGCCGGAGATGCCACGTTATTACACTTGGAATGCTTCATCGAAGAATTTTCAACAACGGAAGCAAGGTGATACGGTTCCTGGTTATCCGGATGTGCGTTCCACTGATGCTCTTGGTGGTATGTATACAGTTTATCCTAAGAATGATGAATGCTTCTATTTGCGATTGTTGTTGGTAAATGTGCGTGGGCCAACGTCATTTGAGTCACTCCGGACTGTTAATGGTACATTATTTTCAACATATCGTGCTGCATGTGAAGAACTAAAGTTACTAGAAAACGATACCCATTGGGATACGACAATCGTTGAACCAATTATCTCTGTATCTCCAAGTCAGATACGAACATTATTTGCTATCATAATTTCGACATGCTTTCCATCGAACCCATCTAACCTGTGGCACAAATACAAGGATAATATGGCAGAAGATATTTTACCAAATTCGTGTTAGTTCAAGAAATTCCGATCTTGAAATGAATGTGGAGATACATAATCGGGCGTTGCTCTTGATCGAAGGCATGTGTTATCTCATGTGCGGTAGTTTATTAGTCAGGTTAGGAGTGCCAGCGCCAAATCGTGAAATGAATGACGCTTTAATCGAGAATTGGAACGGGAACGTGTATATGATCACCAGGAATTAGATTTAGTAGTACGAATGTACCCCTGATAAATCCCCAACAAAAGAAAGTTTATGATACATTAATGAAGGCAATTGATGATGGAAACGGTGGTTTATATTTCCTGGATGCTCCTGGTGGAACTGGAAAGACATTCCTCATGTCAGTAGTTTTAGCCACTGTTCGTGCAAGATCCAACATTGGGGTTGCAGTTGCTTTTTCTGGAATAGCAGCCACATTGCTAGAAGGATGTCGTACGGCACATTAAATTTGCCGTTAAATCTTCAATCTATTGAAGAACCAACATGCAACATTACAAAGTGCTCCGCTATGGCCAAAGTTTTATCCGAATCGAAGATCATCATCTGGGACGAATGCACAATGGCGCATAACCGTGCATTGGAAGCACTTAACCGAACATTGCAAGATCTACGTAATGCCTAGAGATGTTTTGGAGACGCAATGATTTTACTTTCTGGCGATTTCCGCCAAACATTGCCAGTAATTCTCAGATCGACTGCTGCCGACGAAATAAACGCTTGCCTCAAATCATCGAATCTATGGCGTTATGGAAAGAAACTTCAGCTGACAACAAACATGAGAGTTGCATTGCTGAACGATTCATCTGCTGAAGATTTCTCTGAGCAATTGCTGACTATTGGTAATGGTCGAGTACCTGTCGACGAATCGAGCGGATTGATTTCATTTCCTCCGAATTTCTGTAACTTTGTATCATCGAAAGACGAACTCATCAACAAAGTATTCCCAAACATCATTACTAACCTCAAAAATAATGAATGGTTGAGTGAGCGAACAATTTTGGCAGCTAAGAATAACGATGTAGATGACTTAAACTACATAATTCAGAATGAGATCATTGGTACACTGCATTCTTTCAAATCTATTGACTATGTAACAAATGAAGATGATGCCACCTCTCACGAACTCCTTGGATGTACCTGGCTTACCACCGCACAATTTTCAACTAAAGATTGGTTCCGTAGTAATCATGCTTTGAAACTTAAACCAACCAAAACTGTGCAACGGAACCCGTTTGGTGGTAAGTAAATTGATGACCAATTTGATTTACGCCATAATACTCAAGGGAAAATTCGAAGGTGAGGAAGTTCTCATTCTGAGGATCCCAATGATCCCAACCGACATGCCATTTGAGTTTAAACGACTTCAATTTCCGATCCGTCTTGCATTCGCCATGACTGTAAGTAAAATAAGTCACAAGGCCAATCGTTGAAAGTTTGTGGTCTTAATCTAGAACATCCACGTTTTTGCCATGGCCAATTATATGTGGCATGTTCACGGGTCGGAAGACCTTCCGCGTTATTTTATTTGCGCCTGATAAAAAACAAAAATGTAGTTTTTTATATATAAATATAGCAATAATCATTGAATAATTATATTTTTTTTATTTACAATTATCCTAATTTAAAACGTAAACATGTGATCATGTGATATTGCCTTTAAGGCGGAACAAAGTTCGCCGGGTCAGCTAGTAATCAATATATTTATATATATATTTAGTTAGAAATATACAACCCACATTGTTACTATATCAAACAAGGCTTCTCCAATAAAACCTACTCCAGATCTAACGGACAAAGAATAACGTCTTGCATTGCATATGCTTAAACATAATGCATTTTATATAGGGATACGCTCGCTTCACTAGCCTGAGGGGACGTATGCGAGTTTATCGTAGCGCCGTAGCGTCGCGGAAAAGAGGTTGCAGCAGCGTAGTACTCGTAGCCTCGTAGTTAGTAGGATATATCATTATTATGTATTTGTATGCTTACGTAAAGTACAATGTATTCTCATAAATCTTCATGGATTTATTTGGAGGTGTATGTAGGATCTCTCATAGTTCGCCAGTTCTCACTCTTTTTTGATTGCCGATATCCGTAAAGAACTAAACACGATAATTTAACAAGACCTTTTTTTCTATTACTGTGGATAAAAATGCACGTACGACGTGCAAATAAACGTTTTCAACGCCGGGTGTATCACTTACACATTGCCATAAACGTTTACTCAGCCCTACTAAGCAGCAGTGAATCTATTGTGATAGTAAAAATATTTGCGTTTTTAATATCTCCATATTTTCGTATGTTAATGTTCTAAATCGTGACACAACCGATTTTTGGTTGGTGACTTCTCCCATTTACGAGTAAATTGTCGTAATAAATCCTGTATGAAACTAGATAAGACATATTCCCTAAAATTTGAAGTATGTCCGAGTGAATTGTCCTAAGTAAACTGCAGTAATTTGAAATGGATAAATACGCACTATAATGCCGCGTGTGTTTGTGCACCTGTTACACTAGAAACATGAGCGGTTTGAAACGTACTGTGTCCCAATGTTGTTCTTTCACGCGCAGTGGAAACTAACTATTTGTTTTCTTCTGTGGGTGTTTTGTTATACTGATGCGTTAGTTATTCAATGTTATTTACGGAACGACCACTGTTTATATAAATAAGGGAAACGTTGTTTTCAATGCAGTACTATTTGTTTTATAGAGACCCCTGGTGAATTTAACAAATATTTAAAAAGCTTGTGAAGATTTTCTAGAGCTGATAGATCTGAGCATTTTGTATAATCATCGGGAAAGTACTTTACTTGGAATAAAAAAAATGAAGCCCATGAATTAAGCTGAATTATAAACTTAGTAATTTTGTAACAAACTACTTTTGTCAGACATTCGCGTATATATGTTTGATTTTCTTACTTATTAAGTGCGGATACAAAAACTATATTTCTCACCTAATTTTGTGGCTATAAAGGTTGATGTTTACACGATACGTAAAATTAATCTTATCTGGCTTATTTGGGGTCCCTCACTACGTAAAATAGAATGTAACGGTTGTATCTCCGGCTCGTCCGGGTTTATTATTTGTTTTATCGGCTTCACGCCTTTATTTTCGTCCATTACAGTGAGGGGCTAGAGTCGTCTGCGCCGTCAAAATTTTGTTAGCTGTGAAAATTTCAACCTATGTACCGCGTTGTGAATTTTGGAATTATTTTTGCAGGCGTTTGTTTTTTATTGTCTCAGGCTGAATTTATGGCTGAATTCAGGTTTTGTATTGATGGTATGAAATTCTACCAATTATAATTTGTAGAGCTATTGGTACAGACAATATTAAGCGTGAAGCTCTGCTAACACGGACCTTTGCACGATGTAGGCATATTCAAATAAGTGGCCCATTGTATTTCTGCTACAACATTTTATTTAAATTTCGGTTTGTATAAAGCTGATGTTGTATTGTTTAGTTTTTTGTGTCCTGTATTTTTTCTGGTAAAGGTAAAGGTATGCTCCTATTGTTCAAAATTCGCTGACGATCAGTATTGTGCTGATGCAGACGCACTTTTTCAAATACGCGATGTGTGACTAAAACCAAAGGTTTAATTGTATTAAATCACGGATAGCAATGGAAAATTCATCTTTGATAAAGTTGCTGAATTTATAACATACAAAAAAAAATGCGTTTTAGATGCGCCTAGTAGCAAATATTTTATATTTATATTTGCTACTATATATATATAGTAGCAAACTTATGTTATTTTTATTTTCTGACGATATTTTCCGTCCGTTTAATAAATCACGAAACTGAAGTTTATAAAATCTCCTTTGGGAACAGACTTGAGAAAAAGAGAGTCCATCGCCGATTCACAAACATAAGTATCTATTGCGTTTTGAATTTATTTCGATACGTACACATATAGGTTTTTGAGGTGTGATAACTGAATTAAAATAAAACTCATTCTTGTAGGCGACTACTCGAACCACTGGCATCCATGGCTCTTGAAACAGTACATCTTGTTTGTTTAATGAATGCGTTTCCGTAAAAATTCCACATGCTGCACCATCTGAAAGCGGATCTGAAATGAGAAAGGAAAGTTCCCTGAACCCAAATCGATGTTTTAGTGTGTTGAATCGGGTTTAATTCAATTGTGCTGAACCGGATTAAATTGGCAGGTCAAAAAACTTGTTTTCCAACTGCGGGAGAGAGGCTTAAAAAAGTAAAGACTTTTATTTAGTATTTAGTTTTAGTATAGTGAATAGTCATATATACTTATCTTAAAATTTTAGCACAACTTGGATAAGAGCCTTTTAGTCTCGTACGTTTTTAAATAATATAATATATCTCTGGTGCAAAGCGGGTGTGTGGGTACTACTTAAAAATTTTGATTTACAATTAATCTAGGTATCTAAATCACGTCCAAAACTAACGAACATAATAAATAATTACCTCTGCCTCCGTTTCCCTGAGTAAAAATTTATTTCACAGGTAAATTTTCTCTCCCCACCGCATGACCGCATAATACTCGTAAAAATGATACTTTTTGCTGCGGAGTTGTTTTAAAACAGTTACCTCCTCTCCTCTAATCTCCTAAATTATTAATTAAAAGCAAATCATGTAAGGGCATTTTTTTTCATAATTAAATAATTGTAATCTAAAACGTATTTATTTAGATAAGGATTAGGCACACCGCATTTACTTACATATATATTTTGGTTATAAAAACGCCATCGCAATAATAACACATTATTTTAGATCAAATTCAATTACCATTACATACATTACGCCGAGTAGGCAGAGAAAAATAAATCATTACCATTAAAAAGGTATAACCGTGAGCAAACCTTAAAAGAAAGATGCCATATTTTTTTATAACTTTGAAACACAATCCCGTCATACATGATTATTACTTTTTAACCTTAATAACTTTAACCGTTTACGCAACGGAAGCACTTAAAAGGAATTAAATTGCTCTGTTTTTGTAACATGTATCATTGATGCTCCTATTGGTCATAGCCTGATGCTATATTTATTATTTATTTATTTATTTATTTATTACAGGATGCACATCGGAGGATCTCAAAAAAAACCGTTTAGATTTTTTAAGTGTTTATTTCACTTCCACAAAATGTACTTAATTCTACGACACTTATTATACGAGTACTTAGTTACTAAGGGGTGTCCGATTGTTCCGATGTTAGGAAGACAAAAGGCGCCGCGTTTCGTGGGTGATCGAATTTATAATGTCCCATCCCTCATTGCACAATCACCGTCAGGTGTGCATATGTACGGTGGGTGTCCGGATATGTAAGATATTTATTTATTTATTCATTTATTTATTTATTTATTTATTTACTTATTTATTTATTTATTTATTTATTTATTTATTTATAGATATATCTTACAGGTTACTTACCATTACAGGTTATAACCTAAATCGGTACTGAAGCCACTTAACTACACTAACATGTAAACTTATATAATTTAACACAAAGGCAATACAATATACAATAAAATAACAAATACAATCAATTATTATAACCCAATATATATAACAATAGACGTGCGAATTCACTCAAGTGACATGTAAGGACGTCTATTTGGAGATGGACCTGGTTTATGGGGGTTAATTATATATTTGAAAACGAACCAGTTGTACCTGAGATTTGAGCCTTCAAGCACCCAAACAAACTCTAGAGCTTTATATGTTAGTATATCTTTATATATATAAATTACGTGTCACGTTGTTTGTCCGCGATGGGATCCTAAACTACTTAACCGATTACTATCAAATTTGCACACCGTGTACAGTTTGATACAACTTAAAGTACAGCATAGCTTACATCACAATTGGACGCGATAGGTGGCGCGGAAGTTAAAGTTCTTCCCCCGGACGAAGCTGGACGGGACCGCTAGTGTCTGTATATGTTTGCTCGGGTTACCTCGTAATGATACTTATTTAATTTAGCTTGAAGCTATGTAACAAAAACACCGAAGTTGGAATAAAAAAGGACAATGCACAATCTCTTGGGACCTCGTGAAAGCGTGAGCAATGTGATTTTCCAACACTGAAACCCGTACTTTGCACAGGTAATCTTCTAAATAAGACGAATAAGTTTTCTTTTTTTAAATAAATCTTTTGACTAATAGGGTCTAATTAGAGCGACACAAAATTTCTCCAGGTAATTAAAAATTCCTTATTTTTTAAGGGAATTAAGGACACGGTCCTCATTACCTTCCTTTAGAAAACTTACTTAATTTGACATAGTATATTTTATTTCAAAAAAGTATTAGGCACTTTGTATTTAATAAAGCTTTACACATAAAAAAACGCAGCCTTATATATGGGTAACTTAATACTTGCACTTTTTAAGCCTTAATACTTTTTAGCCAAGTGGTTTGAGTAGTTGCCTGCGACACAAATATCGTACGTGATCGCATATATATATATATATATATATATATCATATCGCCAACGTGACAGATGGCGAGGCCATCGCCGTTACTCGAGCACGACTATACATACGCCTTTGAATTTCTTCTCAGACGTATGCAGGTTTCCTCTCGATGTTTTCCTTCACTGTAAAGCTCGTGGTCTGACTAATCACTGTACTTTAGTTCAGAAAAACTCATTGGTACAGGCGGGATTCGAACTTGCGACCTTTGCGTCGCAGGCAACTGCTCGAACCACTCGGCCACTACGGCTAAGTATGATTAACTATTTAAACGATAAGTCAACTACTCCTAACAATGTTAAATTACAGTCAATATGGCACATGCTGACAAATTTAATTAATCAATCACTACATAATCCCAGATGATGATATTAATGCCATGGAATAATGGAACTTATTGGAACTGATCCCAACTCTAACATTGGTAAGCCATTTAAATGGAGAGGCAACGAGGTAACAGCAAAGTAATTTATACTATGTCACCGTAGCTTGTATTGTTTACTCATTATCTTCGTAATCTTAATATATATTAATTACGTCACGTTGTTTGTCCGCAATGAACTCCTAAACTACTTAACCGATTTTAATCAAATTTGCACACCGTGTGCAGTTTGATCCAACTTAAAAGATAAGATAACTTTAATCAAAATTGGAACCGATAGGTGGCGCTGCGATCGTGTTTCAGGCAGTCTAACTTTTTCACCCGGGCGAAGCTGGGCGGGACAGCTAGTAAATAATATAATCTAGTACCTTCGGCGAATTTTGATAGAAGGTAAATAAAAATATGCATCATATGTATATACTAGTTCTCCAGCCCAGCTTCGCTTGGGTGAAAAAATAAAGAATAAAAGCTCTCATAATACTCTACGTCAATTGTATTAATAACACACACAATTACATCAAAATCGGTTCTACCGTTTTGTAAGTAATAAAACTAAGGTGACAAACATACCTTCTAAATAATTATATATATATATATAATTATAGAGTTTATGTGTGTTACGTGAGTAAGTACCTACCGCGACGCAAGCTGGCAAATTACACATGCACCGTTCATTCGCGAGAGCAAACCAAAACATCGACAACTTGCAAACATTTTGCGGGGCGAATCGTTTCACAGTATTTTGGGTATTTGCACACTAGCTAGGTGAATACAATCCGCTGTTAATTATGTTTTCTTTTGCTAAAACGTGGCAAATTGTTATCAATTCACCTTTGTTTTCAGCTATGTTAGCTATGTCAGTTAAATCAGTGCTCACTTACGTCAAATAGTTATTTTTAACGGACCAATTTATTACAGAGGATGTTTCGGAAAAATAGGATAATTGTTTAAATATGTGTTTATTACACAATGAAAGGAAGCAAATTATTAATTTAAAATTATAAAATTAAGTTGAAGTTGAAATTAATAAGATAATGAAAAAATGTTATTTACCAAATTTTCACACAAATATGCTGTAACGATAAAACTATCCATGAAGAATCTAACTATGGTTATTTTTTTTACCTAATTGACAATTTATTTTAAAAACAAAATAAAACTATGTTTTGAAGAGAGAATTATATCTTTGAAGCTATGTGTTTTATTTCATCGCATCACAACACCCGACAACTTCTATTATACAACTGTTCTATTTTCAGGGACAACATGTACTTTTATTTTAGGGATTATTTTGGGAAAACAATATTATTATCATTATTAATATTCTTATATCACAGAGAAAACATTCCAAATTTGATACTGACCCGATAAGCTGACCGCTGCTGTAGTCTGACAGCCATTCATATGATATATCGCATCTTGATTGCGTTTAAATCGTGTAAATGCCCTCGTAATGCATCTACCAGTTGTCTTCATAAAAGCATTGCAAACTCTCTGCCGCGGTTATTCTCTCTATTTTGCGCAGCACTTTAGTTGTTTCAAATAAAAGTTTTGTTGTTATCACTTCCATTACTGATACGGCCGAGTTTTAATGGATGCTTTTGATTTTAAAACCACTCATATATTTTAGTGTTTGTGCAGTAATGAGGTAGAATACCTAGATTTTATGAACGTTGCAAAGTTTTATGCATTTGATGTTGGCATCTGCTTTGGTCCAGACGTTTAATTGTATTTAAATGGATATTGATGTTCAGTGTTATAACTTCATTTCAGAATCACATTCGCAATTCAAAACCAAAGGATTTAAAAAAATATAATCAGGAACTTATCACACGTTACCAATATGTATGAAGAGACTGATGAATGTGGATGACGCAATAAAGGCTTGTCTAGCCATTTCGTGATGATATAGATATAATATTGCTAAGCTAAACTAAAATGTACTCAACAAACTTGCGTGACAATTTGCCTTTTTAAGAAAAATGCTGGACGATCTAAAAATGGAAATAAATATTAGAATTATTGCACTAAGTCGCTGCTATCAGAAACTTTTTAATTTGACACATGTAGACCTTAAAATATGATTTTATTAAATACAACAAAAGTTTTCTCATATGCAAAGGATAAAATAGTATAACAGATCGCTTAAATAGGAATTTGGTCGACGGTGAGAGATGTTATTGGACTAAAAGTTTGATACTGCAATGCCTTTGAGTTTCGTATATTTTGCATCTCAGCATGAAAATGTAGATATTAATCATAGAAGCTACTGGAGCAAAGTAAACCTTCGTTTTGATCAAAATTTATGACTATATCAACCGAAATTTTCATACCAGAACCTCGCGTCTACATGCAGGTCCCGGATATCCAGGTCAAAGGATTTGAATGATTTGAATAGGCTAATTTGATGCGAATCAAATCCTGTGGGTGTAACCAATGACCTGAAAGTCATATGAGTGTTTAATTAGTATGAGCATGTTTACAAATATGTTTGTAAGAACTATTTTAATGCAGATCTTTTTAGAAGGTTCAGTTTCGATTAGTTTTACGTCTATTTTACTTAACTTTCAAACCCCGTGAGGTACTCGGCATAGTGATACTTGTATGTATACATTTTTATTTTTATTTTTAATTAAAGTCTTATTATAGCGAAAGAGTTATGGTCAGTAGTTTGAGGCCCGATACTTCTTACGAAAATATTCTTCTAAGTAATGTAAAAACCCATCTCATAATGTTGTATCTAAATAAGAATATTTTCTAGTAAAAACAGAGGGTAGAGAAATATAGCCAAGAATCATGTTCACATGTGAGACGTTGACAGACTCGCCATCTGTAAAAAGGGTTTGCTCAAATCACTGCCTAACCTTCTGGTTAAACTGGAAGGAAAAAGTAAGAAGAACATATAAATGTAGGTAAAAGTTCGTTTGTAATTAATATTCAGCTACCTATACTGAGAAAGAGCGATTTTATACGTACAAAAATTTAGCATTAAGCAAAATCCAATAACTTTCAATTTGTAAGTCTTTTAGGTCGTTACTTCGTTGTTTCGAACTAATTTTTATTATTCATGAATGAGAATCTTTACGGGAATACCAAAGTTCCCAGGAAGGTATCCCGGTAATCCGGGACCGCAAGGAATACTTCGGTGAATAAATTTAAAATGTCCAAAGAATTACCTATTTATCTTTTTTTCCCTGAGAGATTTAAGTGAGCCACGGTATCACGGCTTCATTAAGATATTTCTCGGTTGTTTTTAAATTTTTTATTTTTTAATACACAATTTCTCGTGTCTCGTGTTGAGTGTCGCCTCTTAGTCTATTGGATAAGAAATACTGGCTGGTAATAAAAAGTGGAACTAGAGTCGGCCGGGGATCTACATGATCATGAGCACTGATGCTTACTGTTATCTGTTTTGTTACAGCGTCATACAAAAACCACCTTATATTGCACTGTTTAAATATAGAACATAGTAAAAAATTACGCAGTGCATGTAAATATCCTCAAGGGATAGATAGAGAGAGAAGAGCACTAGTTCTCTCTGGATCTCTTTAGACTCATCTACATACATCAGTCTTTTGAAACATGCTGTTACCGTCCTTGTGCGTTCGATCGATTTCTCTAAAACAGTTGCATGAAGGTTTATGTTAGCTTACGGTTCAGTCTGAAACAATTGAATTGCCCCGACTCTTCAATTGTTTTGCATCAAATTTGGAATAGACAGCCATATCTATGGTATATGCGTGTTTGTTAAATGTATCTTGACGCCTTTCCACAAGATTCAGGTACTTAGGTCACTTAGGTCTGAACGTAACAGGTAGCAAGTCATTCTCAAGAACTTCGACTTCCTTCTTACACATAGACAAGTGCCCTCGCGATACTTTTCAATACCACAGGATCACAACTTCTAACGTGGATTTTAGACTTTGTGACTTTTAGGTCTTGGTAACGGATTTGTGATACTCCAATGTTTTTTTGTTGTAATTATTGAAAAATCAAACAAACATGTCATGTGTAGTTTGATTGAAATTATAAGCCTCTCGTTCAAGACGAGACAGTAAGATACATAGTTTGAGATCTTCACCCGTATAATATATCACTACAGATTCTCATTAACACTCCACCGCTAGAGTCCAAACAGAGTGTTAAAAAGTTTTTGTTACTTTTTGGATTTAATAAAGAAAAGTTCAAGCGCAGAATTTATCTTGTTGAGATTACACAAACAAGGTTTTGTGCACAGAATTAAATGTAGATTGTGCGAAATAACACTGGATTGTTTTGTGGCCCATTTTTATAACTTTATAATAGACTCTTTTGTTTATTTATTAAGATGTGTAGACACTTATAATCTTTTGTTCGGGATAATTTAGCTTTTCATACACGAAAAGCATTTTTAAATCGGTTTTAGTAGTTGTTGAGGTTTAAGCCGTGGTGGCCGAGTGGTTCGAGCAGTTGCCTGCGACGCAAAGGTCGCAAGTTCGAATCCCGACTGTACCAATGAGTTTTTTCTGAACTTAAGTACAGTGATTAGTCACACCACGAGCTTTACGGTGAAGGAAAACATCGAGAGGAAACCTGCATACGTCTGAGAAGAAATTCAAAGGCGTATGTATAATCGTGCTTGAGTAACGGCGATGGACTCGCCATCTGTCACGTTGGCACCTAATATACCTCTGGCGGAAAGTGGGTGTGTGGGAATTACCTGTACACCTCTGTCTACCCCTTCGGGGACCCTTGTGGGAAGGCGTGAGGATATATTATATCTTTCCTCTTTATACAATTTGTGTGGATACTATATAACTAGTACCTAATTACGAACGTTTCGTCGCCAATAAAGCCGTGGTAAAAAGTGGTGGCCGAGTGAATCGAGCAGTTGCCTGCAACACAAAGATTGTAAGTTCGAATCCCGACTGTTCCAATGAGTTTTTCTGACTTAAATACAGTGATTAGTCACACCGCGAGCTTTACAGTGAAGGAAAACATCGAGAGGACACCGGCATACGTTTGAGAAGTAATTCAAAGGCGTATGTATAGTCGTGCTTGAGTAACAGCGATGGACTCGCACTCTGACACGTTGGCGCTTAAAATATATCTCTGGCGGAAAGAGGGTGTGTGGATATAAGAACTATGTAACTGAGTACCTAACTTCACTATGGTCCCAAGTGCCAGCTCTCGAGACTTACACCCCTTTACACATCTTTGCTTCGTCCACATTAACCAGTGACTTCATATATGCCGGAACGATTTGATTTAGGTAGTTCGATCGTGGACTTCCTCTGCCTCTTCTTTCGCACACTTTCACATTATATTTATTCCATTATGATTCGTAAGAAGTCACAAATACATTTGCTTTTCAGACAGCAGTGTTTGTTGCTAGCTGATATTGAATTCAGTATATCAACAGCAGTGCCCACTGCTATCATGCCACAAATACTGTTTTTGTGCAGCAGGAGAGAATACCTTTAGTACAATAAGGAAATTTCCGTGCTCTATAGTTTCATAACAGTGTCATATTTTGTTTACTAGAGTTGATACTCTGGTAAACGATTTGATAGTATACGTTCATGGAAAAACGACTGTAAATCCTTTGAGTTATGCTTAGATTTGTAGGCATTGTGCTCAGTTTAAAGACACAGCTCGTTTCTACGACGGAAATGGCTATTTGTTCTTCGGAATCTGTCTCAATAAAAGTTTGAGGATTTTATATTTAGTCCAGAACAAGAAAAGTTAGTTGAAAGGACGTGACAACATTATGGATGAAATTGTAAGGATGTTTGTGATACTCTGGCTAAATTTGAGATTTAGGAAAACCAAGGGTATTAATAAATGGCTGATGCGAATATTTCACGTCTTAAAGAGGAACTAATAGCGGCATTTCGCAATATCCATAACTTTAAGTTTGATTTTATTATACTTGTTAAAATTTTGATTATTAAGGTCGAATATATTGCTTTAGACATTCCTACAAGGATCTCCTAAGGACTCGACGGAGACGGAATGATAATTATATTTATATAATATAATATATCCTATAATGAAATGATATTTCTGGAGATATAATATGCAGGCGTTAACGAAGCAGATGGTTTGTTGATCGCCGTTTCTTTAGGACGACTATTGTCTATACTGTCATGTCTTTGAATTTCTTCTCAAACTTACATACGGGTTTCCTCTTGATATTTATCTGTAGCTCTTGTTGTGAACCCAAAGTTTTGAGCGAAAATATAGTCCTTTCTTTGCTTTCCATTTCGTGGACCCTTATAAGTAAGGCGAGAAGTTACTTATGATATAATATTCAGTACAATCCGGAGACTGTAAAACGTGGGCATGATTAAGCCAGTTCTAAATGTTATCTCGGTCTTGAGTGTAATTTTATTCATGATGAATATTAAGGATTCTGTATGACGACCGCCTGTTCAAGCGTTGCCTTAAACTTTTCACAGATTATGCATAATTTTAGAAAGTTAGTAAAATTAAGCATACGTAAGTGTCTTTGATGTCACTTTAAGACTGTTATAATATTATGGCTAAGAACTTTTGACCCCAATCTTTGGTTTTTTATTTGGTCATCATCTTGTAAATATTTAACAATCGCTAGGCAGTGTAAGATGTTACTGGTACAGACGATACTGCGACTAATGAACGTCTGTCTAATAATTCACGAATTGATTGCACGCTGTACTGCATGCTATGAGAGGCTTGGGTGGTGGGAGATGTTTCTAGACTCATGGGTTTTTTTATAATAGTAAAGCCCACCTCAGATATATTTAGGTGCAAACTGGACAAATGACCAGTTCGTCACGGTTCTCAAGCGCGACTATACTTACTCGTACCTAGTTCTACTAGGTTCCTCTCGATGTTTTCTTTTACTATTTGTTTGTTGTATTTTTGTTCTAAAAGCATCTTATTGTTTTTAATAATTTATTGATATGTTAATGTCAAATGTAAGTTTATTTTCTTTAATTCTATTTCATGTTCAATTATATGAGAATGCGAAACTATCCTCACTGTAACCTAAAGTAAACGTACCTTAATAACGTTTTAAACATAATTGAATATCTTGTAAAGCAATCTAACATAGCGGCATCAAACCGGCGCGCGTGTTGCGTATCTAATTAATTTTAACTTGTGTTTTAAGCCTTTAGGCAGGTGAGAATAATAGCGTATTGAGCCTGTCCCAATCTCACGATTAACCCTTAATAATGAACGTGACGCTGCTAGCGTTCCGTCGAATCAAATTTACGATACGTTTGTCTGGAATTAGTAGCGACCTTCGCATCCGTGCAGTAAACAGTAACGTTTGGAGTGAGCTGAGGATTTTAATTTAAAATGTCTTGTTTGTAACACGTTATGTCTCGTTACTTTATCGAACTAATATTATTAAAGAGGCTGAGTTTGTTTATTTAGAGGCGCGTTTAAACGCATCTACTATTAATCCTATTTGTAAAATTATTTTCAATTCAAGTCTAGGTTATAAATATCAGTTATAGAAATCGACGAGCATGTATGAAGAGACTGTTGAATGTGGACGAAGCGAAAGAGGTATGTAAGTCCAGAAAGAACTTGCGCTGTATACCGTCTGCCCACCCCGTTAGGGACTCGGCGGGATGATATGCATGAATATTTGTATGTTATTACTTACCTAGTAATCTATTAATATGGGATCAGAGGAGTAAACTTGTACATACATATATAAACTTTACGTGGGTAAGGCCAGAGGGCATAACTAGTTTTAATGAAAAAAAATAAATACCTGTGACAATTGCACACAAATTGACCTAGTCCCAAAGTAAGCAAAGCTTGTATTATGGTAACCAGACAACGATATATTTACTTATACAGATAGATATATACTTAAATACATACGACACCCAAGACTAAGGTACAAATACTCGTGTTCATCACACAAAAATCTGCCCTCAGCGGGATTCGAACCCGCGACCTCAAGTTATGCAGTCAGGAGCTCTAACCACTAGACCAGACGGTCGTCAAAAAATATATTCTTACTGGTTGGAAGGCAACTGGTTGCATTAAAGCAAGTAACATTTCTCCATAACAATTGTTCCAAAATGTATACTCATTGCGTCCTAAAAAAAACTTTTATGTCTTTCACCCCTTTTCGCGTTGTATTGTCTGTCTACCTTCATGTGGTCTTTATAAGGCCTCGTGTCAGCAAGATAATCATAATGATATTACTTTTAGTACACGCTTGTAACTAAAAGCAAATGCAGTTAATATACAATCTGAGAACTAACTGCCTACAATCTGGGAACTTGGCCATGCTTTATACAACAAATGTGTATTGAAATAACAGGATCAATTCATCAAGATACAGTTCAATAGAATGTAAACAAATATATTCCTACACGCATTATAACAACACAATGAATACGATCCGATTTACGTTCCCAATAATATGGGGAATAAAAATAAAACTGTCGAAAATATTTGATTGACTTGCGTCCCTTTTTATCGTAAATCCACTCGCCATCAAAATATATCATGACATAAAATGGTACTGAACAGTAGTCGGAAGTGTTTCAGTGGCACTCACGTCAGTTTATCTTCTCTATGTTAGAAGCTCATACTTACTGGCATCGTCAAATACTGAGGTCGCGTCCATAGTATATTGTTACCACTTCTTTGCGCGCGATGTCAAAAGCGATCGTAATGGCCTGATTTGCTTTTTACTACTTCATGAGTGTAGCAGTATGTACTGGTTTGATCTTCTGGTTTAGAGTTAAAGTATATATATTTATAATTTCATCCCTTGCGGTTAGAGTCGCTGAAGGAGTAAGAATAGACGCCAACTTTACGTGACAGATGGTGAGTTTAGTGACTTTCCTTACATTGAAAAACTTCATATAGTGGGTTCCTTAAGGATATATTCTGTCACCACTCGAGCTGTGACACGTCACTGTCAAGTTTAAATTTAGATCTTTAATATTTCTATACAATAAGGATCTCGGTGTTATGTTTATGTCTATCGAGTAAGTCAGAAGAAGAAAGGCTACTTTATCCACTCATGCGCAGTCCATGGGCGATATAGGACTAGGTGCTATATAGATAGTGCCATCCACAAAGACACGCCCCCTTCCCCATAGTTTCTGGAGTAAGTGTGCATCCTTATACTAATGTTTGAGTATTATCGGTACACATTGATTACCTATGAGTAAGTTACACACGCACACTACAATTAATAGACTCGGGTAATATCCCGATGGTTCCGGCATCCCGCGAACACCTCGAGTAGACATTGGTGGGGCGCGTCTTCGTGGATGGCACTATCTATGATTGTGTGTAGCCATTGCGTCACACAACTTAGTAAACACATGCATAGAACAAGCGTAACACGCTCGATACAGGTCATCACATTAAAACGAACCATTATTGTCGTCTCTCGACGTCGAGAACACGTCATTACCGACCCCTGCGTTAATTTGTTTCCTATAAAACGGCCAATTTCACAGGACCCCTATTTTAAGAACAAATCAACACATTTATTTAGGGTTTGAAACGTCGTGGCTTAGAGACAGGTCTCGAAAATTGGTCAGATGACATCAAAGAAATACGTCGCATTACGGCGCTAGGCGTCAATTCTTGAGCCGGAATCGTAATTGCGTTAGCATTACACTTTCACACTCTGTTGGGTCTCTAGAGACACTCTCTGGCTTTGGACGGTATTAAAAGACAAAAAAGCAATAACTTACTATATTGCAAAAATGTACCATTTCCGTAAGTCTCTGTGAGTTATTAATGTCCCTAACAATGAAATTATAAGGTTAAATTGACCTAGTCTTGTGGTTTATGTAATCATATGTGGTTTATATAAATAATATCCTCACGCCTTCCCACAAGGGTCCCCGAAGGGGTAGGCAGAGATGTATGGGTAATACCCACACACCCACTTTCCGCCAGAGGTATATTAGGTGCCAACGTGACATATAGCGAGTCCATCGCCGTTACTCAAGCACGACTATACATACGCTTTTGAATTTCTTCTCAGACGTATACAGGTTTCCTCACGACGTTTTTCTTCACCGTAAAGCTAAAGAAAAACTTATTGGAACAGTCGGGATTCGAACTTGCGATCTTTGTGTCGCAGGCAACTGCTTGAACCACTCGGCCACCACGGCTCTATAAAAAATATATATTATAAATTCTAAATAGTATTGTAAATAAAATCACATTTAAAAACCAAACAGCGAATGCTACTGGAATATATAAGCAACATTTTTGAATGCTCGTAGAACTTCTCGTGCGCAACTTTAATCGTCACTCGACCAGATCGTATGTTTTTCACAAACTTTCTTGGGAAGGATTTTTATTTAAAGGAGTTTTATAGTAAGAACGAAACGTTATAAGGGAATGAAAATTATACACAAATTTTCCTTTACAGTACAGTAGTTTCAGCTACAGTAGTGTAGTTTTGTACTTAAACATCCTTACTAATATTAATATTATAAATGTGAATGTAAGTTTGTTTGTTACGCTTTCACGTAAAAACTACATAACCGATTATCATGAAAGTTTGTACACATATTCCTGGAGGTATAAGAAGTAACTTAGGATACTTTTTATTGAAAAAAAAAAGCCGGTTTACTGATATTTTTTAATGGTGATGGCTTATACCCAGGATTAAGACAGGCTACATTTGAATCCCGAAAGATTCAAAGCTCTAATATTATAAAGGCAAAAATATGTATGTTACTCTTTCCACGAGGGCGAAGCCGCGGGCATAAGCTAGTAAATTATATATACCTAAATCTTAGTTAAAATTTTAAAATCTCGTTGCTCATGAAGGTAAATAATATTATTATTTTAAGTTAAAAACTGTACGTTCAGAAAAACTCATCTGTACAGTCGGTATTCGTGCTTGTAATTTTTGTATTGCAGGCAACTACTCAAACTACTCGGCCACTAAGGCTCTAAAAAGGGCTCCGATAAAAATTTAATTATTTTATCATATATATCATCATATATATGATAAAATAATTAAATTATTATTATATATGATAAAATAATTAAATTTTTATCGGAGCCCTTTTTAGAGCCTGTTATATATATATATATATATAAAACAGGCAACAGGCAGTAATCTAAGCTAAAGCCCAGCAAAAATATAATAACTTTGTCGTTGAGATGAGGCCAGCGCGGAGAGAGATTTACTTTGAATGGCATTAATCTTATTTATTTATAGAGTCACCATCATCACAGTTATTATTCGTCTTCACCTTTATGATAAGAAATATCAAAAATTAAGATGAGAAATGACACTGATATTTCTCTAGACTCGGAGATTCTCTAAATTATTTTACTTATTATTCATATGTTGCTTGCAGTGTGCGAGTTACGATTTCATTGAGAGCGTGCTACGCTCTTCTTTAGGCTAAGGAGAAGTATTAGAAAAACTAGCAAACATTCGTGTTAGGAAAAGAAGAAAACATACAAATATTGTAAAAGTGACTAAATAGACGATAGTCCATAAAAATATGAAATAATATATATTTAATAATCTTAATTATTGTAATAGATATATATATATATATATATCCTCACGCTTTCCCACAAGGGTCCCCGAAGGGGTAGGCAGAGGTGTATAGGTATATAGTACCCACACACCCATTTTCCGCCAGGGATATATTTTAGGTGCCCACGTGACTGATGGCGAGTACATGGCCGTTACTCAAGCACGACTATACATACGCCTTTGAATTGCTTCTCAGCCTAGTTGCCCAGGTATCCTGTCCATGTTTTCCTACACCGTAAAGCTCGTGGTGTGTCTTAATTATTGTAGGGAAATAAAATGAGTCAGAAAAGCGCAAGCGATACCGTTGCTGTTGCAAGTGGCCATAGGCGGCGGTGGTAACTTATCAGGACCAGAAGGACTGACGATAAAACTACGCCTAGTCTCTTACGGACTGAACAACGAGACTAAAATACCTCTAGACTTTCAGACGTAATTTATCTCGGTAAAAAAATGTAAACCAAGCGCTTACAAAAAGGAACTGCATAAGACACGTAAATAGATCGATCTTGGTTCCACTGCTACTGATTCTCTCCACCGCATGACATGCACCGCGCTCGGGATAAATACTATTTGGTTTTCCGGCTTCGTACCTTTCGCTCCGGTACCTTTGTTAACTCACTCGACGTTCACGATGTTCACGACGAACGTGTGAACTTCTGAAACAAAACACTACGATATGATGGGGCGGCATTGATTCTCAAAGTTTTTAGTTTGGAATGTTTATTTTCCTCCGTCCTGATTGGACGGATTAAAATTTTGACCGATTTCTCTGGAACATTGTTAGACTCTGATTTCTTTCCGTTGTAACGTCATTATTTAGCACAGTGATATTATGCTTCGGAACAATTTGAAAGTTTGACAACAACTCTTGTTTGAACAAGACGATCGGATTGAAAATGTCAGCTGAAATTAATATTTTACCTGAATTAAGTTTTAAGAACGTACGCAAATTATAATTTTATTAATAAAATAATATTTTTTAAAAAAAGAATGTGATGTTGCATCTCTGTTTTGTATCGTATCTAAGCTGGATAATTTGTGAGTGTTTTATCTTTATCACAAATCCCCTGGATTTATTCCATTTTCACAACAAACATATTTTCGCAGATAATTTATAAGATACAAAGGCCTCAATTTACCAGGATCTCATGGTGTCATATATTGCGTTGATTGCGTCTCATTTTCAAAGAAATTCAGGGTAATCTTTGAAATAGGTATATTTCTTTTGGGTTTGCGTGCTCGGATTATGCACAAAGGTTTGTAGGGACGGCGCAGAGGGATCCCGGAATGTAATAAAATGTGCTACAAATATTTCTGCCTCGCCGCTTTAGTTTCTCCAATACAGTCGATTTTATATTGAATATTCTAATAATATTCTTGCGAATCGTTTGATTTTTTTTTTAAATAAGCTATGATATGTTTTTTGCTGTCTTCAGCTACAAACAACATAAAACCTTTTTTTTTAAATAGTCAAGACTTTATTGCTACATGAAAAAAAAGTACTCGTTTTATTATTGGGATGAATCGAGGCGAAAACGCTCGCAATATGTTTGTCTCTCTTATAATAAGACAGTTGAAGGACAGAGAGGAATGTCGTTTCATTTTTACGACTGATTTCTGATTTATTTAATAAACATAAACTACGAAACATTGGATTTTGATATAAGTAAAGTAGTCTAAGTTTGCGCATGGAATTGATAGGTAATATATTTTTTTCGTTTAAATAAAAAAGGAAATGACGAAAAAATGATGAATGTGAATTTGCTCCGAAGGCGTTAGTGGAATATTTCACAGAAGCATAAGACTTGCAATTTCTGATGTTTCGCTGGTGCTTCGCCGATGTTGCTACTCACCGTACGAACACGACATTATCTATAAGTAGATAAATGAATTTTCGATTTTCTCTGTGAATGAGGTTCTGCCCCAGTCAGGAAACTCTTGTATTAACCTGGAGCTTTGACTCACACAATTTCATATTCGACATACTAAATCTAACTGCTCGGAGCGGTGATACTAGCCAAGCGGGAACAGTTTTTTTAGTTTTTTTTTTTGAAAATTGTAAAAAATATAATTATAATAAAAAAATCGCGTGTATAATATTAAAAAATATGTTTGTCGTTTCCAAATTAATAAACGACACCAAAATCCAACCGAAACTTTAAACATCAATCATAAGACGGATCTTTTGGTTTCCTTCCGAAGACGCTACACACTTGAGATTATAATAAAGGAACTCCAATCAAAGCTGAGATTTGGATTAAACGCTTAAAAACCGATATATTTACGATCATCATAATAGAATTTGAAAGCCTTTTTTAATGAAACCTTCGAATATGTATGAAGACTTATGAGGATGAAGCGGTAAAGGTCCGTCAGCTTAAAGGGAGCGCGCTCTATTCTCTCTGCCTACCCTATGAGGGGGTCGGCGTAATATGTTTATGTAATACGTTAGTATTTAGCTTTTTTTAGGTTGCTTAATTAGCTGTTAAGCTAATTAAGCAACCACATTAGCAATCATCATAATGTTTGAATATTTATGGTTTAATGCAAGCCGTACAAATGTACACTGCACTGCAGTCACGTGATCGTGGTTGCCTCGTTGTGTAAACTCGGTTAATTAGCGCTAACTGATTGCTCGGAAATCCGTATGGCAGAGGTTAATCTCCGTCGATTCGGATTTTTGAGAACGTAGCATGCTGGCATTTTGTATATAATATATAAAGTATTACACTTGTCTGCCTCTGCCTGATTGAATTACACTTTCCTTATGACACCCTGGTCCGAATGTCAAAGAACTTTAATTTAATTCAACATTTTGTTCTCACCTGTACAATATCAGATAGGTATAGGCGAGAACAAAAAACAGTTTTGCAGATTTGCCTCAGCCAACAATCGCGTTTTCATTCTGTCTCATAACAGACGCCTCCCTGACAAAATTGATTTTAGCAGGCAAATATTTTCTATAGGTAATTGGTGTTGACCGATATAGAAAAAATAATTATGTATCCACAGTTTCCAATCTTGAAAGTGCCTCGTTGTAATAGGACAAACATCTAGCACCAGTATCGGACACGAAAGCGATCGTTATCTGAGACATTTCAATTTGTAAAGATGTTGTCAAAATTATGAGATCAGTCGAACGTTATGAAAATGGTATTAATTAGCAATATGTTTAGTTTAGGTTTAAACAAGTCATTGGATGTGAATTTCATACTTAATAGGTATCATCAACCGTGTCCGGTTTCCTATTTGTAAAGCTTAAGGTCGTGGGTTCGAATCCCACATGAAAGGGATGCGTATTATATATTGAGTGATGAACACGAATATTTATGCCTTAGTCTTGGATCACTTTTTTATTTAACTTAAATATGCATATCGCTGTCAAGTTCTCATAGTACAAACTTTGATTAGTTTGGGGATAGGTCAATTTATGTGGAATTATGCCGACGTAATATTATCATATTTAGGGATTGACGAACGTAGAAGAAGCGACAGAGGTCTGCAAGTGTTGTTAGAATTGGGGCTCTATTCTCTCTGCTTACCCCACGAGGAACACGGCGTGATAATATGAATACATTTTTTATTATTATTATTTGCCAAATTACGTTCGAATAGTTGCCTGCAATACAAAGATGCAAGTTCGAATTCCGACTATACCAATGAGTTTTTCTGATCTTAAGTTCAGTGATTAGGCACACCACGAGCTTTACGGTGAAGGAAAACTGCATACGTCTGAGAAGCAATTCAAAGGCGTATGTACAGTCGTGCTTGAGTAACGGCGATGGACTCGCCATCTGTTACGTTGTCACCTAAAATATATCTCTAGCGGAAAGTGGGTGTGTGGGTTCTACCTATATACCGCTGCTTACCCCTTCGGGTACCCTTGTGGGAAGGCATGAGGATGTATTATTTTTTACATACATATTACATATAATATATTACACATTCTTCTTTGAACATAAAAGTAAGCTCTCTTAATGCCGCTCTCCATTTTAATTGAGCTCAGAGCAAGTCAGCGGCAAATATATGACTCTGATAGTGGGCGGCGCGAAGCTTAAACGAGAAATTCCTTTGTGCTTTTGCCGTCAATTGCATCAATACTATATCATGCCCGAAGGCTCTTCACAAACATATTACACGCACAGATCTACGTTGTCCAGTAACATCAGCCGGGTCTCTATTTGGAACAGAAAACCCCAAGGGTTGACCTTCGTCTGAAGTAAATTGGGCCCGTTATTGCTTATGATAAGTTATGACAAAGATGCTTAAAAGATTTTGCCTGTATTTTGTTCTGTGGGTGTGTGGGTACTACCTGTATACCTCTGCCTACCACCGGCGGGGATCCTTGTGGGAAGGCGTGAGGAAATATTTTCTTCATAACTTCCTACAATATATGATATATTCACCTTTAATTTCGTGAGTAGATTATACTCGTAGTGAATATGTGAAAATTGTATATTGTGGCGGCAAATAGACTTACGGTTTATCACGTCGGTACCTAAAACATCTCAAATGTAATATGAATGAGGTTGTTATTACCTTTCACAATTGGGCCATTCACGAAGGCCCTAACTACTATGCAAATTTGATTCGCTGAGGGAAATAAAGCTGTTTTGATATTAAAACATACGTCAATGTGGCAAAAGGGAATAAAATTAATTATGCCTTTGTCTTTTTACTAATAATATTAAAAACATGATACCACTGTGATAATTTGTGCACTAGCATGCCAGTAGTTACTTTCTGTTTCAATGTTCTTTACGATACTTGACAGAGTCACTAAGTCTTATGAAAAAATTAATTGGAGTACTAGACAGTTATTCTGGCACCCTTAGACATATCATTTAGGACTGTTGGGGAATTCCTTGTTTTAATTAAATAATTTACGTTAACCACCATTGCAGACGAAGTAAGATGCTGTGACTGAAATATAAAATTGTACTAATGTATATAGAAATGCTATAAAACTGCAACAAACTGAACTGAATGCAACAAAAATATTAAAATAATATATATATATATAATAACATAATACAATAATATATCCCCAAGCCTTCCCACAAGGGTCCCCGAAGGGGTAGGCAGAGGTGTATAGGTAATACCCAGACACCCACTTTCCGCCAGAGGTATATTAGGAGCCAACGTGACAGATGGCGAGTCCATAGCCGTTACTCAAACACGACTATACATACGCCAGGTTTCCTCTCGATGTTTTCCTTCACCGTATTTTATTACGTATCATTATATATATTACGTATCATACTATATACGTATCATATTAAAATGTGCTGTTTTTAATCGCTATGCCCAAAAATGCGGTGGTGATCTTCTTTTCCCGTTAAGGTGTTTCCTAGAGCAGCATGGAGTTCTTCAGGAAAGGTGTGAAAAGATCTCTGCAGTATCAGGCACCGCATGTTTGTTGGCAATCTTAGTGGTATATAAAAATAATAGTATGTCTCTGATGCCATGGAGGATGGGTCGGCCCTTAGTGTGGGACGCTACGTGTGTCGATACACTGGCTCCTTCCCATCTTTCTGACACATCGGTGGCGGCCGGCGCCGCTGCTGCTCAGCAGGAGTGCCTCAAGCGCCGCAAGTATGCCTGTCTCGGGTCAGGTTACATATTTGCTGCATTTGCGGTTGAAACTCTGGGGCCTTGGGGTCCTGAGGCTCACCATCTTTTTAAAGAGGTCTCGCGCCGTCTAGTCGAGACCTCTCGTGACAGGCGGGCTGGAACATATCTCGCTCAGAGAATCAGCATTGCTATCCAGCGTGGCAATGCTGCTAGTCTTCTTGGCACGTTGCCTCGGGATACCGATTTGGGACAAATATTTTATCTGTAAGTAGTTAGTTTCAACTGTTCTTTGTAAATATTATTAATTGTTGTAACGTATATAGTGGGTAGTTCTAATAAAATAGTTTGTCTGCCAAAAGGTATGGGAAGCCATATATAAAAAGTAACATTGTTTGACGTTTAATATTTCTATCATAACGTATTAAACTGATATAAAGTAGGTATATATAGTTAATAAAATATACATGTAATTTTCGTAGAATGTCACCCTTTTTCGGTCATCTGGTCTAGCAGTCAGAGCTCCTGACTGCGAAGCTTGAGGTCGCGGGTTTGATTTTTGCTGAGGGCAGATATTTGTGTGATGAACACGAGTATGTGTACCTTAGTCTAGGATGTTCTGTCTGTTAATGTATATATCTATTTTCGTATGTAGCTGGTGCTCTAGTTTTCATAGTACAAGCTATTCTTAGCTAGGGTTAGAATTGTCCCAAGCTATTTTATAATATTATTTTGCGCAGTCCTAATTATTTCACCAGCTAAAAGTAGGACTCCAGTAACATTGTATTAACTTTGTTATTCCAACAGCCAGCGGGTTTCTTGTAGTTTTATAGGGGTCGCAGATGTCCTTATAATAAGTGCAAAATGCTACGAGACTTAATAAATTGAACCCTTGGTTACTAAACATATAGACAAGTATTGTCCAAGCATTCTG